>JBBMEG010007605.1:0-34711 GCA_037832605.1 Cyclanthera cordifolia | reverse complement strand
TTCCATCTGAGAGGGGGGAGATCTTTACCAATACATTGTTGATCCGGCTTCAAAGACAAAGCATCTCTTATACAACTAACACAACCTTCCTACCTTTGTTTGGAAGTGACGGCTATGACAATAAATTTAATCTATTATTAGTAAATTAATAGTGTGGTACATACTATAAAGAGAAAATTTAAAACTAAATACCTCTTTCGATACGTTGATTGTCTTAATAATCCATGCATGCGACCATGGCACAAAAGTGTTGACGACTTGTCAAAGGTATTAAAGCTCATCGTTTAGAGAAGAATTGGAAGGTCCAAATCCTCGTTATTTTCAATTATTAAATCCACTAGGACGCGGGCGTTGTACTTTTCTAGTGGAAGACTATGAATCTTAGCAAATGTGCCGCTCGATTCATACATTATGCCAATGGCACAATGTTGTAACATTTTTAATGCAAAGTTGACATGCCACACCCTTCAAAGAAACACATAGTTAGAGTAATACCGATATTAATTTGATAATATAAGAAATTAAATTAAATTAATAATATGCAACTTACTTCTCCTAATCTTCGACAACAGGATGGACAATGCAAGGTTGATCTCCAATGATTTAAGGTGTTTGAAGGATCTCATCTGCTTGCCTCATTGGTTCTTCCAGAATCGGGGGTGATTGATCGTGATTACTTCCCATACAAAGAGAGCAACCAACTTGGCTAACACGTCCTTGATGCTCGGGTATTCTCGTACTATCATTTGGACGAATCATTTTGAAAAAAAAATAGATAGAGATAGATAGAAATTGACCAACGCCCCTAACATGTCCTAGATGCTCGAGTGTTCCCAAGGCTTCAGTGAAAATATCTGCACCTCGATGTGCATTTTTCAACTTTTTCTGAAATGAAAATATTATCAATTAATTAAAATTAATCAATTAGAGATTTGAAGGGTTAAATGTACTATCAATTAAACATCCTTACAATTCGATTGGAGGCTTCAATCGTGGCTTCATGCACTTTATTCTTTCCCTTTTGCCCTTCCATCCATAGTAGTGCACGTGAGGATGGATCAGATTTAATATTTTTTACACTCTAAATCCACCAAACAATGAATTAGTAAAGTGAAATAAAATAATCATAACATATAATATATATTAAGGTTTAGAATTCTTACTAGCTCATGAGCGAGTTGGGCATAACCCTTTCTGACCATACGGTGAGGATATTTAAGAAGATTTCGTCTCTCTTTTTGCTCTTCACTATTTTTCCATGTTTAATTAACACATTAGTAATATGCTAAACATTAAAATACTATACAAAATACAAAATAATTAAGTAGTTACCTTAAATTCCTCTGATAATCTAATATTTACAAAATGATTCATTGTTCTTGTGTGATGTATGAGTATTTTGTAGGCAGGTGGGCTAACTTCTCATGGTCTATGTTTATAAACGCGTTGATATAATCTTTGTCGAGATTGTATCTAAAGGTTCTGAATGTCCTCGTCATAGACATCATGATCCTATGTTTGGACATATGATCCACCTGAAATGACATATGCTTGAAATAGAATAAAATCGGGTTAGTTATAGTATGTAATACATGATAATATTTAGTTAAGTATTTACCTCTATGGAATCTCATACATTCTTTTTTAATTGATCGGGGACAGCTGTCCAAGTATCGTAGGTGAGACAGATCAAAGACTCATTCATGTACAGGTAATGAATAACTATAGGGAGCTATGGTTGGTTGTCATACATAATTAACTTAACATAGTTACCCCAACAGAGTACTTTCTGATTTAACATACCCACAAGTACAAGAAATTGGCCCCGCAGAGCTTTATTAAAAGTTCTCTTTGAGTTTCTATATTCCCATGTAGAGGTTAATGTTAATAAACAAGTCAATCAACAGGTAAGCAACTTTCATTAGCGAGTTTGATACATAGTCTTAGATTCCGATTCAAAGCAAAGGAAACTTCTTGGTGACACATGATTTCATGAAAATCCAAAAAGTAATGTATTGTTCCACGGTCTTCTGTAGAGGTCGAATATAGAGCATTTGCCCTTATTACTTATGAACTGTTATGAATTTCTTATCTTATTTCTGATCTTTAGGTTCTGTGTCTACCCAACACTTTTATTTTTGACAATCAGGCTGCTATCTATCAGACAAATAATCTAGTTTTCATGAGAGACTATGCACGTTCAACTTGATTGTCATTTTATTCATGATAAAATTACTATTGGACTCTTGAAGTTAATGCATGTTTGTAGTCGCTCTCAACTTACTTATAGTTTCACGTAGCCATTATCAGCTCATTCGTTCTACTGTTCATGTTCTGAGTTTGGACTTTCTAATTTGTATCGCCCACTTTAAGGGAGGCTATCCGATTTACATTTGTATAGTTAGTTTAGATCTTTTCTGTTATTAGATTTTCTCTAGATTCTATCTTGTATATTTATATTTCCCACACAAGAAATGTAACTTATCATGTTATTATTTTACTAATAACAATTCAATAACACTCAGATACTCATCAAAATTTTAAATACATTCGATAAAGTTTGAGCTCGCAAAATTAATTTATAACTAAACAAGAAAATTAGAATAAAAAAAAGAATAAATGATAAATTATAAATTTAGTCCCTATGGTTTGATGAAAGTTAGAATTCAGTCCATATAGTTTCAAAATCTAGACTTCGGTCCCTATGATTTGGAAAAAATCTACAATTTAGTCCTTATGGTTTGAAAAATTAGAATTTAGTTCCTAAAGTTTGATAAAATCTAAAAAATAGTCCATCGTTCATAATTGTTAGCGAATAAAATACGTAGAAGTTAGTTTGTGTTTAATGACGAGAGTGTGAGATAAGTAATTAATTAGAAAAAAATACATATAATTTATACATCACATTTACATACTTAATCGCCTACGATTTACGAATAACATGGACTATTTTTTAGGTTTTATCAAATCATGTGGACTAAATTCTATATTTCTCCAAATCATAGGGACTAAAGACTAGATTTTTCAAATCATAGTAACTAATCTCGAACTTTTTCGAAACCAAAGAGATTAAATTTATAATTTACCGAAAAATAAAATATTCTTAATATATATTCTCATATTTATGAAACAAAAATGGAGAGTCCACTTAGTTATAATAGGCATAAAGTCATCCAAATCATTAAATTCCTGATTTGGGACCACTTAATTATAATAGACATAAAGTCATCATATTAGTTAGATGATAATCTTGTTCACAAGGATATCTTCTAGCATAATAACGCAAGTACAAAATTATATAGGATAGGGATGTATTTTGTCTTCTCATAAACATTTAAGGATAATAACACTCTATTATCATAATGAAAATTTGGTAGTTTTCACTAAGTTTACCAAACAATCTTTCAATCACATAGCTTCTTAACAAAACTTGAGTAATAATCATATACTCGGCCTCTTCTATAAAACATTTTTTCAACTAATACTAATACTACCTATTGTAAATACAATATCTAATAAGATATTTTCTTTTATTAAAATCTCCAACATAACCAAAGTCCTCATAATCATAAATGACTTCATCTCTAACTCTTCTAAAGTGCAAACAAACATTAATTGTATATCATAAGTGTATCTCAATATCCATTAAATTTTTTTCTCAATGTACCTTGTGAGATGCTAAAATATTTACTAACTATATGCAATGTGTAGATCAATCAGGACAGGTACATGTATACATTAGAGAACCAATTGTACTAGCATAAGGAACTCGAGGCATATGATCAAACTCATCATCTAGTTGTGGGGACAAAGTAGATAAGAGAAATCATATATTTACTAGATATAATATGAGTGATGAATTGGCTATTACGTACAATAGCTTAGCACAATCTCTTGATGTACTAGTAATCATGAGATCAATTGTTCGATTTCGTTGATTCCCCATTCAACCAAAAAAATAGTAGTAATGAGAGTACCTTATATATCTTATGATGATGCTAAAGACATCTCACCTGGCTGGCTAATGTTGGACAATGTAAATACCCAACACATGTCATCTCAAGATGGCGTCATATTGTGAATTCTATCTTGAATCAGGTAACACATCTCTAAACGCTTGGGTTGAGTCCAAATTGCATGCTTAGGTTTATCTACTTGTGTTGAATATGAATTTATGGATCAAATGCTGCTTAAGTTTTTACCCACTTGAGTTGAAAATTAATTTAGGAATTAGATAGCCATATTTGATAATATGATATTTTATTTCAAATATCAATTGTTACAATGTTGAACATTCTTTGATACTTTTTCTAATATCGAACAATATAAGTATCTCCAACAAGGTCCCATAATACAAATTAGATATTGTCTCGATCCAAGGCCCATCAAACATGTATGTTTTATTCGACAGAAGGAACCAGTTGTTGGAAATAGAGATACACACACAATTCATACATAAAATTAGGTGGGTAAAGGTCTACATTTTAAAGGTGAAAGAATAATTTAAGTGTTGGATTTAAGGCGAAGAAAGTGGTTAGGTGAATAATGCCTAAACAAATGGAAAGCAGAGATGATGGAAACGGCAACCATTGCGAGGAAAGCTACGTAGCCACAAAGAAAAGCTCCGCCAACTTGGTGGCAAAATCTGCTGAATCTGTTGCACTGTTTCATCCATTGAAAGTCGTGTGAGCCGGTCACAGCCAGCATCGCCGCCTGTATCCCCGCCGTGTTTGCCGCAAATGTCACATACGCCGTCGCCTGTCATTCCCACTTCTAAACTATAGTTTAAATTGATTAACAAAATAAATTGCCAACCATGCTAATTACTTAAGTTCTTATATTCCAACTCCTAATCTCTTCACAAATATTTCTAAACAAAATAACATTGGAACTATGATTTTATTTCTTATAACATTTTCGCTTCATCTCTTAGCAGGTGTTTGTTTATCAGTTTTAATTAAGTTGGAGGTGTTAGGTTTTATCAAATGCTTGTTTGAGAAGTCAAAAAATAGAGCACTTAAGTGCCCAAATAAGTGCTGCATAAAAACCCACAAAATAAGTTCACGTCTTCTTAATAAATGCTCCAAATTTTTTTATTACAATCACTCTACCAAAATCACCCTACAAACAAACAATTACCTCGAAACCAACCATAAAATTACCACACAAACAAACAATCTATACAAATGTTTTCCAAAATCATGAAACAAACAAATATTTGATTCTAAACACTCTACTAAAACTATCAAACAAACGAGCTATTATAAAAACAAAAAATTCTAAACACTCCTAATAACGCCTCATATCTAAACACTCAAAATAAACACCCTATAAAATTTCAAACAAACACCCCCTTAAGTTTTTTATAATTTTTAAATATAAATTTTTAATATACTTTTTTTTTCTCTCTCTCCGAGAGAAAAGATTATATTTTTTGAACAGAAGAAAAAGAGCACACAATCACTTATAAATATAGAATATGAAATGGAAATGCATTGTAGATAGCAAATTTGACATTTTTATATTAATATCAAAAGGGTCGATGATAAGTTATTTTTATTGTTTTCGAACAACCTAGACTTTCTAGTGATCCCCTCTCTCAATTTATACTAAAAAAAAAATATCATTTGTGTCGGATTCACTTGATTGGAGCATATAAATTTTACTTTCTTGGTTGAATTTCTCTTTCTAAATTTTGACATATGTACATTTATTTTCCTTTATTTGGCCGAAAAATCCGCATATGAGAGTTGTTTGTTTTGTTTTTTTTACTGAAGTGACATTTTTTTTTTTTTTGGGCAACTCACAGTTATTAAATAATTTTAACATGTATGGGAATGACATTATATTAAAACTAATTACAGTAAAAAAGACAACATTTATTTGGTATTTTTTAATAATGTTTGGCATTTACTACATCAGCTGGCCGTTTGTTTGGACCGCAGTTGTCAGTGTCCTTTCTGCCAATTAACCACTGGTAGGGAAAGTTCATCTACTCCCTCTTGATGAAGGAAAGTAGAGCGTTTAAATACAGTTTTCTTCATATGTGAAGTCTTTGTTATAATACTATTTTTGTATTTCTTCTTTTTATTTTCTTGTTTTTACTTTTTGAAAAATAATATATCATTACAATTAATTAATCTCGCATCAACTTCAAAGAGAAGAGCCACAAATTGAAGCGTGACTATCTAATCTAAAAGAGAAGAACGTCCACACCCTACGCCAAGCTTCTACCAGAAGTTAAACCTTTGAGCCACATTCTTATATATCCATCTTGGAAAGGCAAGACTCTTCCAACCAATAAACATTTAAAGCTATCCTATCCTACAACACAAACTCAGCTTAGTACCGCAAGTTTTATATTTCTCCAAATCATACAGACTAAGATCTATATTTTTTCAAATCATAAGGATTAGAGTCTAAATTTTCAAATATTACAGACTAAACTCTAACTTTCATGAAGCCATAAGGACTAAATTTATAATTTACCCTCATAAATATTATAAGGATAAACTCATCGTATTACATATGATATATGTGCGTTATGTACTGTTTTTTTTTTTCTTTTTCTTTCTTTCTTTCTTTCGAGAATACCCTTGCACTAATTCAAAACATGCTATTTTCATTTGTATAATTTAATTTGGGTTTATCTTGGGCGTGTTTGGGCAACCAGGGGAAAATGGGAAGAGAAATAGTTTTCGGTGTTAAGTCAGCGAGAATCATTATCCATATAATCACGTTTTTCCAAAATTATCTTTTTATTCTCATTCTAACTATTTTTTATTTCCATAACAACTTTTTATTCTCCTATAACTATTTTTCATTAGCATCATACATATTATTTTATTTTTCTCACTATTATTCTCTTCACCCAAACATAATTAATCATTCTCCAAATAATTATTCTCTTAATCATAAACACAATTAATCATTCTCTTTCTATTTCTCGTTCCTCCCATAATTATTCTCATTCTCTTTGCCCAAAACCCAAAACATAATTAAAATGTGTAAAGTCATAGTTTAAATTCTCTATTTTTAAAAAACAAAAATTTGAAGAGAGACTATAAACCCTACATAAAGAGTAACAATACTTTCATATAATACGAGAGTTAGTTAAAAATCGATTGTGACGGTGAAATTGAAATAAGTTATAACTAATGAAGAAATCAACCGGCCAACAACCCTTCTAGTTAATTCAAATCCTCTAAACCTTTAGCGTGGATTAAAATAAAATGGAAAAGAGAAATTTAGTGCATACCTGATCAAACAAGAAAGAAAACCAAAATAGGTATATTTTAAATTCACCACCAAATTTGGAGGCTCCTTTTGGCTCTGCTGAGATCAAACATTTGCCCAGTTGAACAACGTTGTAGCCAGCAACCAGAGAGTGCACATATATAACAACTCTGTCACCCAAAAAAAGAAAGAAAAAAGTGATAAGTAAAGGAGAAAATTTGTTTCTATTTATATAACTACAAACACTGATAACAATTACGAACTAGAAAAAAACACACACAATTCACATCAGGGTTAAAAACAAGAAGAGTTTAACAGTTTATTTAGTAAGAATCGATGATCAAATTCGCAACCATCATGGAGTTAACTAACGAAAAGGTTAATAACGCGTTGATTTCATTTTTTTTTATAGTAATCCAGTTCAACATCACACTACAAATTTGATCTTGAAAATCAATATTTGACTTTTGTTTATTTGAAAGGATGGTGCCCTCGTAGGATTTATGGTCCCTTCCCAATTTGTATTCAAAAATAAAAAATAAAAAATAAATTACTGGTTAAGAGTATCGTAACGAACTATAGATTAAATCTTAGGTGATCAATTTCATATGATTAGAAGTATGTCTAATAATAATAGTCACAATATACATAAACTAAACTACAAACTCACACACATAAATCTACCTAATAGTTTAATGATCAAGACAATATTAAAGAACAACAAGATTATGAATTCAATCTATAGCAGCTACTTATCGACTTAAATCAATTTTCTTCGGATAATTTTCTCAACATATAAATATTATAGAATCAGATAGTTACTTTGGTAGGGGGTAAACTTGAAAACACAGAAACTCAAAAAATATATATATATATATATATATATATATATATATATTGAGGGAGAAATGAAATTAGGGCGTACATGAAAGCTCTCAAGCTTTTGAAAGTGGCCTTCTTGTCAACATGAAAGATTTGAGTGGTTTGTTTATCAAAAGCCAGCAAAAGAACCGTCAAAAGCAAGCCAACAATCGAACAGAGTCTGAGAATCCCTTCAGTTCTTACATCCCAAAACCCCATATCCCAATTCCAATTTTTATTTACTAATTAAATAATTCAGAGTTCTGAGAGAGAGCTGCCCTTTTATTTATGATTTCAGCGAAACATCGCTCATTCATAAAGACATATGGACGAGATGTCTATTCGGTTCAGAATCCTCCACGCAACTTGCTGCTATCTATTTATTAATTCTACACACTTTTTTTTCTTCTTCTTCTTCTATTTATTAACAATTAGGTGCCTGTGGTTTGGTAATTGGGTGCTTTATATGCATTCAATTTTACTTGGGTATCCAACCTATCAAATAATGTACCTAAATAATTTAAATATTTTATATACTATGCTTTTAAATGTTAAATTTTAATTTCGAATTTGTTGGGATATAAGTTTCCACATCACATGCAAATGATTTCAAAAGAAATAAAATTGCAACCATTTGTAAATATAAAATCGTGTATTTATGTTTGGTGAAATATGTGTGAATGTGTGATACAATCTATTTAATAACTTTTTTTTTAATGGCTATTACTGATTTTTGACTCATTGGTCAATGTTTTCTTATGACCCATACCCTTAATTAATTTAATTCTTACTAATGGATATCATTTAAATCTGGTTTTTTTTTTTATTAGGTTTTGGTGAATTATTATGAGTGCTTATGGAGAAGCTCAAGTCTATACTCTTATTAACCGTTAGTTATAACAAGAATGCCTTTTTGATTAGTGGTAAAAACATCAACTAATGATTCTTATAGTTATAAATGAGATTATTGATTATTGGAAACGCTTTAAAAAATAATGAATCGTTTCAAAACTTGATATTGAAAAAGCTTTTAACAAGCTAATATGACTATTTTTTCTCACGGTTCTTTGAATAAAACGTCTTAATGCGCATTAATGGAAAAGTACATCACATGCATGAAAAATGGATTACTTGGATCCATGCTTACATCTCCATGGTAAATTTTTCGATCACATTAATGGAAGACCATCTTGGGATATCAAGAAAATTGATCTTTTTATCCTTTTTATTACTCCCACGGTATGTGCTCTTGGTAGTTTGAAATTAAAGAACAATCATTACTGTTTCATTTGTGATTAATAAACACTTTTAAAAAAAAAAATTAAATTGTTATCCAATTTTCTATTTTTTATTGTAATGAACTAGCTACCTTTCAAGTATCCTCTTAGATGCACAAAAAAGTATTATGGAAAGTTTTGCTATCAACGAAGTGTATGTGATCCATTTATTCTTTGTTAAGTATTTTATATATAGTTATTGTTAAGTATTTTTTAAGCCTCTTCGGTGCTCAAGGTAAATGTTTTGAAATCTTCTACTTATGAAATCAACATTACAATGTCCTACGTTTTGTATTTATTGGTTTTTGGGACTTGATAGATTTCCATCAATTCTAGCTCTAGGGGCATTTTAAGCATTTTAACCCGTGGGGAATATTTGATCCTGGGTATAAATATGACCCTTAGCCTTTTGTTAGAGTTTTTGGAGACATCATTCTTAAACCCTAGTTGCACCATCCTCTTTCTCCCTTACCTTCATTCTTGTCTGATCAGCCCCTTCTCTACAAAGTTTCGAGCGTCGCCTCACCTTCACTCATTGATCATATCCCATAACCACACTTGCACCATCGTGACATTCTTCTTGCTACGATCTCTTTCTCGCACGCTACTTTTGTCGTAGACGGTTCGCAATCAACTCGCCGATCACAAGTTGGTGCATCGCAGCAAAACACACTGCGTACCTCGCCATGACGTCTCGCTTTAGCTGAGCCTCGAGTCGAGTTGTTCATGCCCTTGAAGTTAGCGTTGTGCGCCTTCGTCCAACCACGCTAGTCTGTGTGTAGTTAGTCGTGATCTATTGTCAAGGTGTCACGTGGAGCTAGCTTCTTGGTTTCTCAATGCGTGCATCTTGCATGCATTGTGCCACAACCTGAAGTTAGTCGCAGCGCATTGCGTCTACTATCAAGAAGTTAAGTCGTCATGTGCATCGCGTCTGGGTTCGAATAGTTGGCCAAGTCAAGCTAATCATTCATTCTTCACTTGCAAGTCGTGATCCCGAGCGTCTCGCTGCGTGTCTAGTCGACATTCCAAGATTCAGTCTCTTTTGGACGAAACTAAGGAACATCGATGGTTGTTACACCTCCAAGGCATCTTTATAGGTAGAAGATGAGGAGCTTTGTAATGTTCAAAAGTTACTCCGACACTTAATTCAGACTTAATGGCTAACGTTACAACGAACTATTAAGTGGGCTATAGTAGTTACAACTCCAGTCGTTATAAAAGGGTCAAACGTTCATTCCAATCCAAGCTTTTCAAGCTAACAATAGTTGCTATGTAGGCGAATCCTAAGCTAAACAACCTGATCTGTAGGTGCATGTAACCCAGGTGCATGCAGTCCCCTATGGGCACCACATAGTTGGAGGCCACTGACTCACTCATATCAGTGCAACTTCTTAATGATTACAACAATTGAGGGTGAAGATTCAAACCTGACCTTAATAATTTTTGGTTGTACACTAATACCATTGAGCTGCAACTCTTTTGGCTAAAAAAAAAATCAAGAATATTGATACAATTGCTGGATTGACACAAAATCAACAAAAATCTAACTCAAACCACAGCTATTGAAAAGAGCCAATTCTACTTAAATTTAATGAGCCGATTCTACATAAGTTTAAAAATTGATTATATGATAGTTGGCTAATGGTTGATGTATATTTCAATATCTTAATTAATTTTAGACCATACTTTTGCAAGAAAATGTAAATTAAATATGCATTATTATTAAACTCGTGATCTTATTGGTTCATACTAGATGTCACTGGAAATTAACCATCTTTTTTGCACATACATATGAAATAAAATCCTGAGTTGTGTAGCCTGGAAAACAGTTTTGAACTATGTAAAATAATTTCAACTTCAATACAGAAAAGCATAAACCTTTTTATTTCCATTTCAATACAGAGAAAAGCATAAGCCTTTTATTGCCTGCTTGTTGGGTGACCATTCTATTTAGACTTTCTTATTTTAATTTTATTGGTTATACAGAGGGGAGAAATTAAAAAATAATAATTGACAACTATTTTTAATTTTATTATTTTTATGTGATCTGCATTTCTCCGCTCGAGTGCTGCCTCGTTACGGTGTGTTTGCTTTTTTGTAGAAAAGTGTCGAGTGCAAGGATTAATGAAAGTTTGGAGTAATTTAACTATTTGTTTGAGAATTATTGTATGTAGTGGCTGGATAATTAATTACTTTGTTTGATGATTGTGTCAATAGTAGTTGACTGATATATTTAATGTAAAATTTAATCGAGTAGTTTGATAGATAGTTAAAAGTGATTATTTATTACTAAATAAACACAACCATGATATCTCATGTTATCAATGGCAAACTCCATAATTTACTCCAAAATAAGTGTCCTTTCTCTGAGACATCATTCAAAAGACTTTAGACATTACAGAAAAAAAAGGAGATTATAAATAATTATAATTTAACTGTTTAAATATAATTATTTGATTATCTGCTAAATTTAGGTTCCCACCTTCACTCTGCAATCCCCTATTGTAACTTTGATAGGAACTTAGTGGTTTTGAAGACTGGTTTTGTGGTTGTGGAGGCTCATGTTTATATGTGGTGAAGTTTTTCACTTAAAATATATAGTAGAAGAAAAATTTGTTGTAGAGAGGATTTGTGTTTTGTTCAATACAAACTTTGATTGTTCATAGAAGAGAGTCTATCTTAGATAATGGCTTTATTTATTTTGCTGATCAATTCTTGAATCTAGGTCTGATATTGTTTCCTCTTTGAAGAGCATATTGATGATAATTAATGTTGCCTCTTTACAAAAAGCCCTCTAAGCCCTCTAGTTAATGCACATCATAATTTCCATTAATGAGGTGAGGATAGATAGTTTAGGTTGTATGGCTATGTACCCTTTAAAACTTCAACCTAGCTAGTATTACATTAATTGAGTTACAATATAGCATTACATTAGGGTTGATTATTCCCAACCTTGGTTAGCTGGGTTAGGTCAGAATTAGGCGTGTACCTTGTAAATCGATGTATATAAGGCATGTCATTTGAGTGTTTTCTACTCAAGAGATCAGTTTAGACACCCATTAGATTTTTTTAGAGCTTTGATTTTAGTTTGGGCATTTGAATGTAATGCTAGTTTTCGAACCACTTTAATTCTGATGAATGTAGCGCTAAGACTATGTTTGTTTTTTGTAGAAGATGAGTGGTTAACCACTACTACTTGAAATTCAATACTATTCAAATTAAAACCACTCGTATGTTTGTATTTGGTAGTAATAATTACTATAAATCACTCATCACACTCTCTATCAAACAACCATCAAATTTTACACCAAATTCATCACTCAACTACTACTAACATCAATCTCCAGACAAGTAATTAATTACTCAACCACCACTAACATCAATCCTCAAATAGGTATTCAACCACTATTAATCCCTCCACGTCTGTCCACTTTGCTCTTTTCTACAAAAAGTAAACACACCCACTTTGATTCACCTCATTTATGATTTTTTTTTTTTTTTTTGGGTCAATTGATTGCAATTAATGTTGAATTTTGAAATTGGGTTATCATTTACCATAGTGGAAAAGTAAGAAAAAGTTGATCTTGTATAAATATTAAACCTTTTAACATACTATATAAACAGCAATATGTGAATGAATATAATTCTAACTTCAATACCAAGAAAATCACCATTATAAATAGTCCTCAAGAAAACATTATTAGAGAATAGAATCATGAATATTTTAAAGGGAAAGGAAAGAACAAACAAACATAAAAAATGAAGACATACAAACATAGATAGATATTGTGTGTTTTTATGTGTGTGTGTGTGTTTTTAAGGTTACCCTCCTAGCTAGGAGTTGCTGAGGGAGCACTCAAGAGGGAAACCTTGAGGGAATCTCTTTGAATCTTGACAATAATTATAGATCATGTAGTTATCTTGTGCCCATTTCATTTGTCCTTTCTTTGGGAAGTCATAATCAAAATTTCCCCATAGCCATGAATTTGAATTGGGAGTGCAATAAGAGTATCCATTGGACCAAAAGCAGCCATCTTCAGTGAAGTTTTTGTAGTAAGCCTTGAATGGGGCTTGGCTCCAATCAGTCTTCTCAAGCCCACCTCTTGTGGCCCAATTATCAGCATCCCATAGGCTTGAGTATAATCTCATTGCTTGATATTGTGGGAAGGGGATCCCTTTGTCTTCGAAGTTCTTGAATTCTCTTATGGGAATGCCATCTACGTAGAATCTACAATTAATGCAAAACAATTAGGGTTTTAAATTCTTTGTGCACTTAATGGATTTTTTTTTTTAGAATGAGAGGATTTATTTAAGTATTTAAAAGTAATGATTAGTAATTGATTGCAGTCAAAAATTTGTTTGGATGTAATTTTTAAGAGTTTTTAAAATTAGTATTTAGAAAGAGAACTTATTTTGACTATTTAAAAGTAATGATTAATAAGGATTGCAGTCTAGAACTTGTATGAATATATAGACCTTTTTTTTTAGTACATGTTAAGGGCAGGGGACCACAAGTCCTAATTTAAGCACTACTTATCTCAAATAAATTGGCGAACCACTGTCAAAATTAGTTTGGATGTAGTTTTTTTATGAGTATATAATAATTAAATCTACTTCTAAATACTCAATCCAAACATCCTAAGGGATTGAAAGACTCGAACTTATAACATTTTAATTAATAATTATCGGATCGTAATTAATGAAATACTACGTATATAATTTGACAATTTATATAATGAAAACTTACACAATGTGTTGATGATTCCAGAAAATGGAGTAGGTGTGAAAATCAGCAGTTGGGTCAAACCAGAGGTAGAATTGCATCTCTCTGTTGCCAACTCCTTCACAGAACACATTGGTATGAAGGATGTAAGGATTTCCACTTGTGTTTCCCAAGAATTCAAAGTCTATCTCATCATGCTTATCACCTTTTGAAGATAGCTGAAATCACACACATCTCAAACCTTTAATTACAAAATCATCTTTAACCCTGCTTTGATTCATATGATTATTTAAACATAAATCAAACAGTCCATACAATATATAGTTATGAAATCTCTTGAACCCAAGATATAGTAGCTACCTGTTTGAATTATGTTTAAGGCGACAGAATATTTCGCCGCCTTACCCATTCATTCTTGTAGTGTTATCTAAATCTTTCATATTCATTGATATTTTTATGCACCCAAATATTTGGAAATAGTTCAAAATATTGATAACTGATTTTTGTTTAAGTTATGTTGGTTGATACAGTTTAAATTTTTAGTAATTCAATATTGTATCAAGCAAACTCCCTGTAACTTTAAACTTTTGGGTTGATTATATTGGTAGTTTTACCTAATATTCAACCAGGTATGCTGTTTTAATTTTTTTTACTCTTAGCAATGTTTGGATTTAGTATTTTGAAATGGTATTTACTAAATACTCCTGAAAAAAACTACATTCACAAGAGTTTTGAAGAGTTTTGGATTGCAATCATTCTAAATATTCAAAATAAATAATTATTCTAAATATTTTTAAAAACTAATCATTACTTCTTAATATTCTAAATAAACTCTCATTCTAAATAGTCTTAAAAACTATATCCAAATAAGTTTTTAACTGCTATTATTATTTTTAAATTCTAAAGATAAATCATCATTTTAAATGTTAATTTTAAATATTTTTAAAATCTCAACGAACGAGACTTACCTTTATTCAATTTTTATTTTAATTTTTATATATTTTCAGCTTATTATTAGTTCACGTAATAAATTTGAAGTTATATCTATTGAAATTTGTTTAATAATAATGATAACTCAAATACAAAAAATAACAAAAATATATTTCCAAAATTTAGGAAGATAGGTAGTAAAGATTTTTTTTTTTTTTTTTTTAACAAAAACTAGAAATGTATCTTAAAAACTACAAATAGATCAGAGTATTGTTTAAAGAAAAATTAAAAAGTTAATAATAGGAACGTATTTTAATTAGTAAGATTTTCTTGGACTTGTACGGAAAGATTGGAAACTTACAAAGAATGTAGTAACAGTGCCAGCTGAGTTTCCAGAGACGAGTTTGATTTGCATTTCAAGCATTGCAAATAAATATTCGCTATTCGATTGAAACCCGGAGCCGGAGCTTCTATCCAAGGTGAGAATTAGAAGCTCATTATTGTTAACCATCTGACCTCGCCCATCTCCCCAAGTGATGCTGATGGATTTCGACAAGTCATTGGCAAACGAACCATGCAATGAACAAAACAAAACATGAACCAATACAAATCGCACAAAAATATTCGACCACAACCTCAAACAACAACAAAAAAATTCTTGCTTCATTGTATTAGGAGGTTTTGGACTATGGAAGAATGATGAATGAAGAATGGAATTTATATGTGAATTTGAAGATGGTGTAAAATGAGCTGTAATATTGAGTGAATATATATATATATATAAATATATATATAAATAAATAAAGAAATATCTCCTTTTTTTTTTTTCTTTAGGTTTTGAGTTTTAAATTAGAGAATGGATGAATTTGTTCATTACAAATTAATTAAGCATTTTGACTTTTAAAAGCCATCTTAAAATCTCCATGTATTCCATTTTGTTCAACGTGACGAGCACACAATTTGAATATTAGATGTGCATTGGCTCACATCTGTACCCATTGGACGGCAGCCATAGCAAAGGTAATGTCTTCGTTTTTTTGATTCATTATTATAAATTTAGTATTTCAGATGCTTAAATTGCAAATTTAATTTCGAATATATTGTATACTTAGTCTTATTCCTTAAGTTGTAACCAGTGAAGATAATATTACCAAGATTATCGAGTTCAAATAAAATAAATATTTGAAAGAAGTAGATATAATGACCGTGTATATTAGAAAGTGTAGGATCATCTCAAAATCAATTGACATGAGAGTAAAAATCACCCTATCTTTATCCTTCTGGAGATGTTGAAGATTTCTACATTTCTAATGTAGCAGTATGGCCACAAGGTGAGTATCTCCAACCATGTAGATAGACATAAACATAACCATTTGAGTAAAGCTAAATAAATAAGAGTCATTCTTCCGAAAAAAAAAAAAGGACATTAATTACCATTGCAAATTTTGATGGGTGAATATAGGATAAATTATCAAACATATTCTTAAATTTTTGTATTTTTGTCCAAATTATTCTTGAATTTTAAAATGTTCCATATAAATGTCTTTAAACTTTACAAAATATTTCAAAAATATCCCTATAGTTAAATTTGGATAGAAAATGTTAAAGTTTGGTTTTAAGAAAATTCCTAAACTTTAAAAAGTTTCAAAAGTACCTTTCATTATAAAAACATTTTATAAAATTATTTGTATTATTAATTTTTTTTTTTTAATAAAAATGTCAAAAGTTTTGCTTCAAATGCCTAGCTAACATATGCATCTACTCGTTTAACCTCATGCATTAAGTATTGTAAAAATCCAACCCGACATAAAGTCAACCCCGGGCCTTAACCTCTTATGCATAATCAAATTATATTATTCTTAGACATGCTCAATTTGAAATCAGACCTTATTTCAAACAAAGTAAATAACAATCATCAGTGCGAAATTTAAATAAAAGAAAGTTGGGTACCCTTTCAAAACGATTAATGAAATAATCACAAATAACCCTAACATGCCTCTATGACAAATAGTTCATGAACTTAAAAAAAAATAAAAACTAAAATGATGTTCAAAATTTATTAACTTAAAAGACTCGAACAGTGCCGATGGTCATGTTAGCTCCAGCTCAACCACCTCGGTCAGCCCTATGTGTACCTGGAGAAATCCACATGAAAATGGGTGAATTCTCGAAAACTCAGTAAGGGAAACCAGTACGGGATCCATATAACAAGTAAACGAAACAATAGCATGAATAGGATGTTGTCTCAAATAAACTCATAATCTTTAGGTAACTGATGCAAGTGTGATAGCATCTCAGCTAACCGAAGCAATCTGGTTGCTGCCAGACCTCGAACACTCGTGTGGAAGGGTAGCATAAGCACCCTTCGCAGTGGGATATCGCCCACCCTCACTCCTAAACATGGTCCCTGGGAAAGCTCAAGTGAACTCTAGGTAGGTAAAGCTAACCGGGTTGCCACCCGATCCTGAAACTACCGTGATGAGAAATATCGTCCTCTCGTCCGACACTTGACAAATCCCCTATCCGAGGCTACAACCATGACACGTATGTCCTTAGCTGCAGCTCGTGATCTATAATGTTACTATTCCTCTTTGGGACTCAGGATTAGCTCGTTTGGTTCCCTTTGGAACACCTCAACCAATCACATGCTCGGTTCCCTTTGGAACTAAATTTTAAACATACAAGTCTCAGAAACAATTTCACATGCTATCACATGTTAACATAATTCTCGAAATCCACAAACCAAAGTCACAAACACAACATACTTTCAGAGTAACAATTATCACAGAACATAGTACATTTAATGCAATCAAATCACGACATGTTTGAATCACACAATACTGAACCTATTATGGAAAAATAGTCCCTTACCTTGGCCTGGAATAGTACAAAACAGTCCTTGAATTTGAAGCTCAGGTCCCCTAATGAATCTTCACCTAAAAGTGCCTACACAGGACAAACAGGTGAGAATTTGGACCTGAAACCTTGAAAAATGGACTCGGGGCACGGGATTTACCTTAGGATTGAAAGTCTGATTTTTCGGTCACTAGAGATGGCGGTAGCGAGGCAGGGCGTAGGCTTCCGGCGGCGGCGTGTGAATACATTCGCTGATGAGTGAGCAACAGGCGGCTATGCAGCCTCGGGCACGTCACACTAGGCTCAAAATGCACGCGCTGGTTCGAGTTGGTCGCTGGCTCGGTTTAGGAGGCGGTAGCGAGGCTCGGCGCAAGCTACAGGCTTGGACTGGATGCTCGGTAGCTTCGAGAGCTAGGCGTTATAGGCTCGAGAGTGGTCAGATTGGCTGACGAAATGGCATATGGCGATTGGTTGACACCTTGGCGGCTTCTGATTTGCTCGGACAAGCGGCGACATGAAACCCCACGGCGGCTGCTCCCCTGTGCGCGACAGCTGAACGCGATCTGATTGGTCGCTGATCTAAGCTGTTGGGCCAAACCGGCGACTGAAGCAAGGAAAAATCTTGTTCGTGGCTCAGTCGAATGACGACGCTTCACGAAAATCAATGAGCGACGACTCTGAATTCTCACGTTGTCGGCGCCTCGAGAATCGTGTCTACACAAAAACTCTCAACTTTCCTCCTCTTCAATTGGCTCTACACGGAATTTCAAGATCCTCATTATTTGGGCATGATGACCCACTCAAATGCCAAATTTGGCAGTTAGCTAATTTCTTCATGTAGTGCGAATTTACCAGAATGCTCTTTTTTGACTCAGCTGCTCTTCAAAATTCCCAAGGGCATGGAGTTATAACAATGGAGTGGGAGACTATAACACATGAACTCTTGGTCATCGAGACAATATTAATGTCGTCGAGCTACTATTCTCGAAAATAATTTACAAATTGTTATATAAAAATAATTTTAAATCAAGCAGTGTGAGTTATCAAATATGTTATAGGCTAAAATATCCTGGAATACCTGGACAAGACCAAAACCCCCATAGGGGTCGGCCAAGGGAAGCCTTGACCCTCGAGGATCAACCAAGCCCATTCTAGTCCCCTCGCGGTTCGACCATAGGAGGCCTTGACCCTTAGGTTTGGCCAAAGGAGGTCTTGACCCCCAAGGGGTCGCATAGGGAGGCCTTAACACTCTCGGGGTCGGTCAAGCCCATTCTAGCTCCCTCGAGAGTTGGTCAGGGAGGCCTTGAGCCTCGAGGATTGGCCAATGAAGGCATTAACTTCCAAGGGGTCGCCATGGAGGTTTTGACCCCTTGAAGGTAGGCCAAGTCTATTATGGCTCCCCCGAGAGTCGACTAAAAAAAGGCTTTGATCCCTAGGGGGTCGGCCATGGTGGTCTTGACTCCTTGAGGGTCGGCTGAGGCCATTCCAGCCCCCCCAGGCTAGGACATCCCGGGGGTCAGCCAAAGAGGAACCCTTCAGGGGTCAGTCAAAGAGGCCTTAACCCCTCGGGGGTCGGCTGATCTCAATCCGACCCCCTAAGGGAAAGAAGGTCGCGACCCCTAGGGGTTAAGGCCTATTTAGCTGACCCCCGAGGGCCTTGATCCCTATGGTGTTGGCCAAGGCCAATGCAACCCTTCTCAAGCTGGTAAAAGTAGGTTTGACCCCTCAAGGGTCGACCGTGGAGGCTAGGACTCTCCCCCATGAGTCAATCTAGTTCAATAGAGGCCTAGGTCCTCGATGATGGGCCATGGAGGTTAGGACTCTCCTCTAGGAGTCAATCGAGTCCAAAGTGACGACTCGATCCCCTAATAATGGTCAGGAGTAATGTCGAAAGGGTCATGACCCCATATAAGGGCGAGCCGTGGAGGTGAGGACCCGTAATAATTTGACCAAGACTGAAGCTGACCTCCAAGGAGATCAGTCAAGTGGGCCAACTTCAAGAGGGTCGGCCGTGGAGGTTAGGACTCTCTTGTGGACGAGTCGGCAAAGTCTAAGTAACGCTTGGGAACGTTGCACATGTTGGGTGTAACGTCTTAGGGTTACAACGAGAAGGTCACACCCATAAGGGGTCGGTCGTGGAGGTGAGGACCTACATAGGTTGACCGAGTCCAAGTAACATCCAAGTCAAGGTCGTTACACCTCAAAGGGTAACAGTCAAGAGTTACGCTGGTATTCATTCCGGCTTAATAGCAGACGTTTTTAACGGTTGGCCATTAAGCCGCCATTAAGTGAGCCGTCATGGTTACAAGACCGACTACTATAAGAAGTCAGACAATTTTTCCATTCGGATCCAAGTTGAACTACGTTGACAATTTTTGTAAGCTGCTCTAAGTCCCAAATTACTCTCAAACACTCTCCTAACTTCTTCTTGACTTAGGCTGCCTCACATCACACCGATGTGTCTAAATATATATATATATATATATTTTTTTTTTTTTTTTTTTTTGTAGTCTTCTCGTCCTCGGTAAAAACAAATTGTACCATGGCATCAACCAAATAAATTTTTTATATAAAATAAAATCAACCAATTCAAATTGTCAGTAAACATAATTTTGATTGGGTTATTGGAGGTTTGTATCTATTTAATTTTAATAATTTGCAATATTGTAACGCTTGATATTTAAAGCCTCTGAAATATTTTTATTTCAAAACTGTGTATCTATAAAATATTTACAAATAAATAGTATAATATCCTTTCTTCTACAAACAATGGTGTTTCGTACTAAAAATAAAAATAAAACAATGGTGTTTCTTTCAGGAGGGGTGTACATGAGTTAGCATGAAGTGTTAAATTATTGACAAAAGCATTTATAAATCAAAAGTGGGCGTGTCGGAGTGGTTATCGGGCATGACTAGAAATCATGTGGGCTTTGCTCGCGCAGGTTCGAATCCTGCCGCTCACGATTAATTTTGCATTTTTGAAGTTTTGTTTCGAGTTCTTGAAGGAAAAGTGTTTATGAGTCATGTTCTTGACAAACATAGCTTAAGATTCCGTCTTCTCCACCTCTTTCGATCTTAAGAAATTGATAATTTGGTCGACAATGAGAGTACCTCCATACAACAAAGCACATTTTTACCTCTTTATATTTATCCGCTCTACATCTATCTTTCTGATCTGAAGCTTACTAAATCATTAAAAGTTTTATTGAATTCATCCATATTTTCTTTCAATCCTTTTGATGAATCCATCATGATCCAAAATAACGTTCTCCAAGATAAATCTTGCTTGCAAGTGATTTTGAAACTGTTCATCTCATCGAAATTCTTCTATAGATCATTTGCATCTTCTACTTCGACTCTTCTAAGCACATTATTTCTTAGATAAAGACTTATCGTGGAATACGCGACTTAGATATTTCTTTCTTTACTCGATCATAGAATGATCATGTCAAACTCTTGTCTTTGATTGATGCATCTTTCGGACCAAGAATTTTGACAATCTTTTGTTGAATCAACAATGCCTTTATTTTCCTCTTCCAAAGCTTAAAGTCACTATGACCATCAAGCTCGTGTATCTCAAATTTTGCTGACATTCTAAATTTTCAGCAACATTTAATCTCGAGGGAAAAAAAAGAGACTATGATTATGCTATCTAAACTCTGATACCAATGGAAGAAATGGAAAGTAGATAATCAATTAAATCTTGCAATGCAATAAGCGTGAGGAAACAAGGCGATAACAATAATCATAAAGTGTAGAAAATATGGTAAGAAATTACCAATGAGAGTTTCTTGCCATCGCCAATTGACATTCGAATCTTCTAAGAGTGAGAAATGACGCCGATGTTGAATCGAAATAATATCAAACAATAAAACTATTGAGTTACCAGTCCTTTCGACATCGGTACATATTTCTTACAAGTACATTAAAAATTTATCTCTTTAATTAATTCATTTCAGTGTTACGTTTTATGGAATGAGATAAAAATTCATCAATCCCAGGTTGGTCAGTTGTAGGGTTATTTTTTCGTACATCCCTAGCAAACATTATACATAGTTCATGAGTAGTTCTGAATTTACACATGTTTCATGAACATACATAAAGAGCTAAATCTCCAGCTTGTAAGCCAATCGCCATTCATCAATGCTTTCCTTCTGCTGTGGATCAACAAATGGAAGCTTCGTCTTCTCGATGAGTTTCAGAATGTTCCCCGTTTTCCCTAGCATATAAGCTGCTTCTCTCACACTCTTCTCTCGCTTTTCAATTGCACTGTTTGAATACCTAGTTGATATCAATTTCTCCAGATTCGTAAAACATGCTCCCATAATCCCAGCGATTATGGTTTCAATTTCTGAGAACAACTCCTCGTTTGGGTGCGCGTATTTCTTTTCAAATTTTAGCAGCATCGTTTCGCTTATTCTGTACATACAGTTCGCTGCCAGTATCTTAATCGGCCATTTTTCAGAATTCAGCTTCATGCATAGATGTTGCTTTGTTGTCTTTTCTGTGGAGTACATTTTCTTTGCACAATCTGAAAGTTGTTTGATGATTTCTGTTGAACTTTCTTTATGATGGGAAATTTGGTAGAGGTCTATGTCCAGCCATTTGTGGTGTAGATCAATTCCTAACCAAACGATTTCTGCTGCTTTCCTTAGGTTTATGAAATCCCCTTTCGTGTCCAGATGTTTTTCGATGTGTCGTACGTATCGGAGACCTTCGTTTACTGTGCACACCAACTGTTCGATGAAATTACTACCTATGTTTGGGAGAGAAATTGCTATGGCTGTTAATGTCACCACAGGAAGAGCCCAGCAATTTTGGGGTTCTTTGGCATCTAGACATGGAATTTGATGGTTATCAAACTCTGCCACTCCTTTGAAACCTTGTGTCAGGATTGTTCCTTCCAATAGGTGAATGAGATTTTTTGGTTTTTTCTTGTGCCCTTTTTGAATCCAGTGATGTGTGGCGTCACAATTGTTTGCTACCATGAGCTGAACTAGATCATCTTCACCTTCAAGATACAGAACAAAACGACTGAGATCTTGGTTTGAATCAATGTTTAAAGCTGACCCCGAATTGTTGATGGAAATTGTGTCTTTATAACCAAACTTGTTTTTCAAACTCTTGAAACAGTCGCAGAATGAGAAGATTCCACTGACAAAGAAAATGGACATGAGTCGGATCACTTTGCTTGTGAAAACTATGGCTGTTTGTAGTATAATGCATCCGTCTAGAAATTTATCTCTTGCACTATGAACAAGCTTTCTGCATCTTCTATTTTTAACTTTGATACATAATGGACATTGTTTCATTTCGACAAGAAATCGAATCCAATAGTTTTCTAATGTGAATTCTTTCTTGTAACCCCCTTCTCCCAGCTTTGGACACCTGAAGTTTATCGCTGCAAACCATCTGATTGCTGGAGCAATTGTCCCTACCACCACTGCAACACATTGTATCGCGAGGATAAAATTGATTGACCATTTGTAATCAGAGTGGCCATTGCAAAACTTAAAAGTTATGTTTGTCAAGTACGATGTAAGAATGGCCTCTCCTAAAATTCCCGCACTAAGAAGACAGATTGCCCCGGAAGCAGTACATGTAGCGGATCGACCCATCACGAACTGTGGGCTGCAGGTGTGAGCCATCATCCAATATTTCATCATAGCCTGTTTGAGTCTTTCATCTGCAGCTTTCCATTCTTTAGCATTTGATATGCACTCTCTTGACGCTAATTCATGTCTAACGCTATACTTCATTTCTAGGTAGCTTTTAGTTGATGGAACAACCAAAGCAGAAAAACTCAAGATGCCAAGCAAAACAAGCATCAATATTAGAATGGAAACATGCTCCTTCCTATAAACATAGATCACTCCAGTACCCATCTCCATACCTGCGTTTACGATCAGGGTAATAACTAGAATCCCTAGAGCCATAACGTTCATAAACATCTCTTGATTCTCCATAGATCCAAGAGAAGGCAAACAATTAGCCATGATAGTGCACATCAACACAGCACTACTTAGCTTTACAAGCTGATCTTCTTTGCCAGGCATGGAGGTATTGAGATCCAAAGAGAGTTTGATTGCCACACCTATCAAAGTTAGGGAAGTGGAATTAAGAGTGAAGAACTTACAAGGGAACCAGAATTTTCGGTGGCGGATGCCGTGGACGAGATCGGCAGCCATTGCTAAGAGGCAGACCAAAGAGGCTGCAGCTATGTAGATGCCAATCCATGGTAAGGGCTCGCTGTACTTGGCATCATTAAGGTACCCATCGTTGCTACAACCAACCACTCCCATCTTTCTCTTTTTGAACTTTGCCTTTTCTGCTTCTGTGTCTGATCTTATTGATTTTATTCAATTTATGTTTCACTTTTTAACCCTTGGAAAGGTAGAGGCTGCATTTTCCTGGTTCATTCCCCAATATTATGAACAGTCAAAGTGGGGCAGACGAGAGGAAAAATAACAATATAGGTCACTTCATAGTGTTAATAATTGTAGAAAAGTTTGAAGGAGTCTTCTAAAATATTTTGACTTTGTCAATTTTTTAGCTTTATAACCTGAGTTTTTAAAAAGATTTGTCCTTCTAACTAATTTTTAACAATTAATGTTGACTGTGGTGGCATGTTGTATCACCTCGTGGACAAGATGACTTGGAAACTAAAGATGTGTTTGAGACACTGTATATGTCATTGTGAGTTATTATAAACGATCGGTTAAAATTGAGAGTATTTAGAGTCAAATTATTATAACAATGGTTGTAATAAAATATGTTTGAGATTTGGACTGCACATTATTATAATAGAAATTATGAATTATATATTTTTCCTTGCAATTCTTTTTTCACAAAAGAAACTTTGATTTAAATTTCAAAATTTACAAATAATTAACCAGTAGTTTTGTTAAACTTAAAACTATTTTTGTCACAGTGATAATAAATTTAACGTTTAATTTTTTAATAAGTAAATTTATTTTTAAATTTATTTGACATTTTTTATATTAATACTATATACTAAAAATATAAATACAATGGTATACTTTTAATTTGAGATTTTTGATTAAATATGGAATTTTTATTCAAACATGCCTTTCATTTTGAATGGGTTAATTTAATAGAGACATAATTTGATATTATTTCAACAATCACTGGTTAATTTTAGAAAATATTATATGCATTTTTTGAATAAAAATTATTTAATGTATAAATAAATTTTGTAGTAAATTTTAATGAAAACAATAGTAAAGTTACGTAACAAGAGTAGATAAATAGATATAAATTTAGATAAACGAGCTTGTAGATTTAGATAAGTATTCGTTTATGATAATTGATGGAGCAAACATTGGCACGATAACTCAACTGATCGCTTACATAATTAGAGGTCTAGACGCATCCTAAAAAAATATGAGTTCAATTTATAGTGATCCTCTATCTATAAATTAATTTTTATTTTTTTATAAATTTATTTGACATTCAATTATTATAAGTTGAACTTATGAAGGTGGAAGAATGAAGATATTGGACTCTACCGGTTGCGTATCAAACAGATCATGGCTTATAAAGTTATAGAAAAATCAATACTTTAAATTTTAATTCCTATAATAATTTGAAAAGAAAGTTAAAATTAGTTTCTATAATTTGGTAAAAATTAGTATTGATTTTGATAATTGTTGACGATAGGTGTATACATGTAAATTTTTTTATT
Source organism: Cyclanthera cordifolia (assembly GCA_037832605.1). NCBI lineage: Eukaryota > Viridiplantae > Streptophyta > Magnoliopsida > Cucurbitales > Cucurbitaceae > Cyclanthera > Cyclanthera cordifolia. Next base: position 9,123 of record JBBMEG010007605.1, on the reverse strand, counting down.
ATTTTATTTTATTGAATCAATCCCTTAACGAAGGAAACTCACCAACTCACTGTGCATATATATGAAATTCGACAAAAACAAATGATTGGTTGCTGACAGCATCTGCAGAATACCGTCGAATCTTTGTATGACACGTTTGACGTTGTTAATTTTGTGCGCTTGGCAAGGAAGAAACCCGCAACATTTTTTAAGGGTTGAAAACAAAAATCTATTTTTAGGGTGGTTGTGATATTATAATAATTTTTGAGAAATAATTGGCAAAAAGAAAAGAAAAAGAATTCTATCTTTTCAACATATTTCAAAGTAATTATATAGTATATCAAATAACATCAAATCTAGAAGATGTAAAAATTATATAAAATTTTGAAAATGTAGAAATATATATTTATAATTTCAAACAATTTGTGTTGTTTAGTTGACTCATAAATTGAAGATTTTATATTTTAAGAGTTTGAGTTGGATCTGGTACGATGTGTTAGGTGCAACGGTCATGCTTGTCTAGTATTTGTTGACATAGCTTGCATGAACCAATATGAGATCTCTTTTTATCATACTTGCATAGTATAACATTTATTTTTCATCTTATTAAAAAAAAAAAATTTGAGTCATTTATAACTTCTCTCCACTTTGATAGGCTAGTCTACCACATCAAAAATTGTCAAAATGTATTTAAAGGTATGACTTCTTGAAACTTCCTTCTTACCAAATTATATAATGAATGTAATATAGCTGAAGTAGTCCTTGTTATATCTTGTCATATACCCTTGTATTTCAAAATTTTCTTTCCCACTTTTTCGAAAACTTTTTCACGAGGCACATAAGAGGTTGCACTACTTGTGCAACTTGCTTTATGTTTTCGTTTGGTGACATGCTCATCAGATTAGAGCAGTGTCATATGGTCGCATCGCTTGGTCCCCAAGCATAAGTTAGTTTGTGATAAATGGTATAAGAGCTAGGCTCCTCGAAAACAAACAGTTCTAATCATATCGGTGACAAAGTAGATGGGAAAGTCGCATGTCGACTGACTAGTTGAAATCAAAGACCAATTGCTATACTTAACAAAGACACTCGACACAATGCGCTTCCTCGAAGAATGATTAGGAGAATTCACTGAAAAAGTGATTGAACGCCCAAGTGAACAGAATGCCGATCCACGAAATGACCATGAGAATTGAAACTATCTTGATTATCTAAATCTATAAAACAAACACGATTATCTAAATATTCTCATATACAATCAATATAATTTTACAAAACAAACACGACTATTAAAGACGTCAAGTATGTATAATTTGATAGATAGGACTATAAGAATTTTGATTATGAAGATTATTGAAAAACAAGCAGTCCATAATTTCTTAATATTTGAACTACACATCATCCTTAAGAAAGTGTTTCGAGGCTTCAACACCAAAATAGTTGAATCTATTATTAAATCCTAATATGAGAATTGAGATAATTATTAGTTAATGGACAATGATTATCCCATTAGACACTATTCAATAACTATTTTATAACACTCACCAATTCATCATCCCCTAAACTTTAGCACACACATTTATGTTTTTAATTATTTTGTCTATACTTGAATTTTTGGATCATGTATTTTAATTATATTCAAAAAAATAGATTTTGTCTGCTTCTACAATATTTGTGGATGTCATTGGAATAGGTAATAAATTAATTTCTAGAAAGATGTTCATTAACCATCAAACTTCATTATCTCTTAATTATTTAAAAATCATTTTGATCTTTACCATTTCATTACTTCATGATAGTTTATCTCACATATAATTACATGTACTTCAAGATAGACAATATTGTTTGTATATTTAGCGGATGGGTAATAATAACACGAGTTATCAATATTAGGCTAAATACACAAACAATAATAATTCATGTGTTATCATTATCTACATTTTGAACATAGATAATCATAAATCACCATGCCTCAAATGTCAGTTAAATGATGTTAAATAATTACCCATGATAATGATATAAATCATTTCTTTAGTACTAGAAATTTATTCCAAGTTAAAGGTTTAAGGTATAGGGTATATAAATTCAACATTCTAAAAGAAATTAGTTTTGACAAAATAATATTCTTTTATTCTCATTCCTATTGATAAATTCATTCTAATGGTAATTGATATATATTCTTTACTTACCTACATTGCTTACTTTAAAATTGAAGGTCAAATCAAAAAAAAATAAAAAAAAGAAAGATTGAAGGTTCAAATTTTGTTGTAAATAGAAAATAATAGGTTAAATATGATTTTGATTCTTGTTTCATTTTTGTGATTAGACTTCCAATGTCTAATTTCAGTCTATAAATTTTTAAGTTTGTTCCATTTTTATTCTATTTTTTTTTGAAGTCAAAATTATTTTATTTTGATCTTGAAACTTTCAAATATTTAATTTTAGCCTCTAATCTAAAAGTAAAATCCATTCCTATTGAATCTCCTAACTCTTTCCATAAAATTTAGATATATGTTCACTTTTTAACTTTGATTATATTAAACTTAATAATTTTATTGAACTAAATTCTAATAAAATATTAATTTTAGATTTATAATAGGGACTTGATTTTACTTAAAAAAAAAAAGTATGAACTAAAACTAAAATTTATTAATAAAATATAAAATATAAAGGTAAATGATAAATTTAGTATCTATAGTTTGAAGAAAGTTTGAGTTTAGTCCCTATGGTTTAAAAATATAGAGTTTAGTCCTTATGATTTGGAGAAATCTACAATTTAGTTCCTATGATTTGAAAAATTAAAATTTAGTGCATAAGGTTCGACAAAATTTAAAAAATAATCCGTCTTTCATATTTATTGATGAATAAAATACGTAAAAGTAGTTAGTTATTTATGGGTTTAATAATGGGAGTGTATGTAATTGATTGGATAAAAAAGCGCATCATGTATCAAAAGTTACATCGTCTATGTACTTAATTCATTTACGATGTACGAATAACACAAACTATTTTATAGATTTTATCAAATTATATTTATCCAAACAATTCAGACTAAATTATATATTTTTCCAAGCTATAAGAACTAAATTATATATTTCTCAAGACCACAAGAATTAAATTCTAAAATTTTAAATCATCTTTTTTCATAACAAATGGATCAAATTTATAATTTACACAAAATCTAAATACTAGAATTGAATATTTAAAGTAAAAAAAGAAATACGATACACCAAAATAGTATATTGATAAAAAAATGCCAAAAGAGTAATAACTTAACCTAAGTGTTCGTCCAAGAATGATGAGGTCATTAAGTATGAATTTCCACTTAAACCAATTGTAATCTCAAAAAAAAAAAAAAAAACATTTATTTTGATTCTTGGAGGAGGGAAAAAGGTATAAATGAGGGAATAATGACAGAAATGGCGGCAATCAAGCCATGGTTTTGAAGAGTCAACATTTGCAGGAGCGAGCAAGGGATCTTCAATGGCTTCGTTCGAGTAGTGAAAACCCTTGCATTTTCAACTCTCAAATACTCGTCCACCATTCTCCATTTTAGGCTCTGCTTCACTTTCTTGTACAGCAATTTATAAAGTTTGGTTTTGTCTAATATTTTGTTATATTCTTCTGATTTCTGATCAAATCTAGGTTGAAAAGTTATTTGTTTTCTTGAATGCCTAAACCCCTTTTGAAATTTGATATCATATTTGGGAATTTATCATTGGAAACTGAAACACATTGTTTTGCCATTTGGGTTAACTTACCTATGAATCTTTTCTTTGAGATATTAGTTCTTTAGTTTAGTTACTTCAATCTTGATGTTGGCATTTTCAGGTGTATGGTTCATTACTAATTTGTTATTGATTGTAATTTGATCTCTCATAGGAATGGCTTTTCTAGAGGTAAAACAGAAACTCTTAAACGAGATCGAATCTTTCGGATTCTCACGGGCCCGAGCTGTTCGAGCACTTCATAGTACTGGTATGACATTCATAAGATTGATGAATGAAGACTGGGAGCCTCTCATTTAAAGCATCAAGTTTTCCCTTTGTTTTCAAGAGTTAGAATATTTGAATTATCAAAGTACTTTCTTTCGTATTCAGGAAACGTCAGCTCGGAAGTTGCGATAAATTGGATCATTGATCATGAGAATGATGCAGATATAGATCAAATGCCCCTGGTATAAATCTTCAATCATATACACTTCTTCCTTGCATATTTCGTTTATTCAGTTAGATTTTAAGATCTTCTTTGTAGCCAAAATATTGTTGAAACTAGTGTCGATGTCGTATTGCTTTTACATGTCTCAATTTAAGGTTTCATATCGTAACTAAGAGATCACAAGTTCAATCCATGGTCACAACACCTATCTAGAAATTAATTTCGAATGAACATCAAATTGTCGTAGAGCTAAATACTATCTCATGAAAAAATAGTCGAGATGTGCATAAGCTTGGCCTCAACACCACTCACAGATACAAAAGAAATAGAAGTTCTCATATACATAGTAGTTCTGTCTCCAAGAGATGGCACGGTGGTCAAAGACTTGAGATTTGAAGGTGTGCTCTACTCAAGGTTGCAAGTTTGAGACCCAGCTGTGATATTAATTTGTAGACACCTCCCATATGTCTCCGTTCCTTCGTTATCTTCTGGTGCCTGGCCGAGGGACGGGCGTGGTTACCTCGGGTATAGTGAAGTAAACCTTCAATTTCCCGGTTTCAAAAAAAAGAAACATAATAGTTCTGGAAGACCATAATACTGGATTTTTTGCTTCTAAAAATGGTGCGTGAACAAGGTTTTAGTTTCATGCTGAGAAGTATAACTAAGGAATGTTATGCAGGTAGCAGTAGAGATTGATATTGAATCTCCTGAACCATTTCATATTACGGAGGAAATGAAAAGGAAAGCTAATGAACTAAGGTATATAATGTCAGAATTTGTTTATTGTGAACTACTTCTATCCCTTATGCTATTTTTACTTAAATTATTCACTCTGCCAATTTAAAGTTTTATTTCAGTCTAGAGCCATCATATTATGTTTCTCTATGATCAGGGATCAACAACTTAAAAGAAAGGAAAATGAAGAAAAAGAGTTAGAAAGACAAAGGGAGAAGGTATCTCATTCTAATCTTTGAACTTTCCTCTCTTGACTTATTTTGTATAAACATAGTAAGTTAGCAATAATTACAAATCAACAGAACTGGTAGATTTAAGTGTTGTAAGTTGAACGTTGACGGAAAATTTATCCTTATGTAACACGAGATGCTATATTACGTATCTTGGCATGGTTTTGCAAACGAATCATTTTTTACCAATTTATTCGAATATTCTTGTAATTGTGGCTAAAATTTTAAGCATTGGCCGTTTAGTCGGCCGATTGAATTTTATTAGTAAACTAGAATTCCATCCAGCTTCTAATCATAAGCCATGTTTTAAAAGACTATTGAGGCTGGCCTTGAGGCGAGATTATTGCTTTTAGCCTCAAGTCTTACACTATTGTTGGATTATTAGAGGCTTACGCCTCTATGATAACGCACTGTGGCTTAAAGTTTCTGCACCTCATAGAATAATTAGAAGAATAGTATTAATTTTATCAATTCTTTAAAATATAAGAATTTGAACCATAATAATATGAATAATTACCGCTTAGACTTAGTTCGTGATCTCATTTTCAAACATTGCTTTAGTTATCCTTTTATATCACATATTTTCTTTTATAGATTCTTATGCACATAATAGTTTCAAAACCATCCATTTATTTTTGATAATTTGTTGGCTTATTTTTCCTCCCATTTCCTTTTGGAGTTCTTGGTTGTATTCACTTATGTTTCATTCATCAATGAAATTGTTTTTTATTCCAAAAAAAAAAACTCAATCCTATTGGTGTTGGTGTGATGTTTTATGTATTTTTACGCAAGTATTATGTTTAACCATACATGTTTACACAAATTTATAATTTTTATAATGTTTTTAATTAAAAATGAGGCTTATGCCTCGCCTCTTCTAGAGGAAAAGTCTCGAGGCCGCCTTTAGCCTTTTAAAACCTTCATCATAAGAATATGCTCCCATTTTGTTTCCATATAATGAATTTTATGCAATTTTAAAGCTTATTTTTTTGTTTACTGTCATGATATAGTGTTTCCAATTCTATAGGATACAATTCGCTCTGGTAAAGAACTTCAAGAAGCAAAAAGAATGGCAGTAGAAACTGAAAGGAAACGGTGCCTTTCCTTTATCAATTTAGTTTCCGATATTCTTCTCAGCCACGTTAGCATAATATAATTTCCTTCTTATTCTTATTCGCTCAGTTATAACTTATATCGATTGTAGGGACGTTGAGAAAAATGAGGAGAAAAGGGCAAGAGAAAAAGTTTTACAAAAACTTGATCAAGATAAGGTTTGCTTTCTCTTGCACTTTTTTCTATCCAATTGTTATTCTCAGGAAGTTCCCTGGTGATTACTATCTTTTTTATTTTCCAAGATGTGATAACTTTGCCAAGTCGGGTTTTTGTGTGAAAATAGAGTTCTTCATTTTGCTGCTCTTTACTAGTTGTTACTTTCTTGTGTAGTTCTAGTGTCTAAAGAATTAATAGAGGTTTAGGATTTTTCTCTTTTCTGTTTTGGTACCTGGTATCGAGGGTCTTAACTTACACAAGACAACTAAAAAGATAATAAATACAACCAGAACACAAGGAAACACTTTATTGATATATAAAAGTTACAATATCGAACCCTTAGCCTTTTGAGAGGCTAAGACTTTCCCAACAGCCTTTTGAGAGGACTATGTCTCTCCCTCCAATGTCTTTGCCCAGACAATGCTACAAATATTTCCCTCCTTTACAATGACCCTAACACCTCATTTGAATAAAAAATGAGGCTTACGCCTCGCCTCTTCCCGAGGAAAAATCTCCCCGCCTTTAGCCTTTTAAAATCATGAGGAATATGCTCCGATTTTATTTCCATATAACAAATTTTATGCAATTTTCAAGCTTAACTTTTTTGTTTACTGTCATGATATAGTATTTCTAATTCTATAGGATAGAATTCGCTCTGGTAAAGAACTTCAAGAAGCAAAAAGAATGGCAGAAGAAACTGAAAGGAAATGGTACATTTTCTTTATCAATTTAGTTTATGATATTCTTCTCTGCCACGTAAAGCATTATATAATGTTCAGTTTATTCTTACTCACTCAACGATATCGATTGCAGGGAAGTTGAGAAAAATGAGGAGAAAAGAGCCAGAGAAAAAGTTTTACAAAAACTTGATCAAGATAAGGTTTGCTTTCACTTCCACATTTTTCTATCCAATTGTCATTCTCAAGAAGTTCCCTGGTCTGCAAATTAATATCTTTTTTTATTTTCAAATATGTGATCACTTCGCTAAGTCGGGTTTCTGTTTGAAAATTATATTTTTCATTGTGCTGCTCTTTACTAGTTGTTACTTTAATTTCTTGTGTAGTTTCGGTGTCTAAAGGATTAGAAGAGGTGTAAGATTTTTCTCTTTTCTGTTTTGGTACCTGCTACCGAGGGTCTTAACTTACACAAGACAACTAAAAAGATGATAAATACAACCAGAACAAAAGGAAACACTTTATTTATATATAAAAGTTACAATACCTAACCCTTAGCTTTTTGAGAGGCTAAGACTTTTCCAACAACTTTTTGAGAGGACTATGTCTCTCCCTCCAATGTCTTTGCCAAGACAATGCTACAAATATTTCCCTCCTTTACAATGACCCTAACACCTCATTTGAATTAAAAATGAGGCTTACGCCTTGCCTCTTCCCGAGGAAAAGTCTCAAGGCCGCATTTAGCCTTTTAAAATCATGAGGAATATGCTCCGATTTTGTTTCCATATAACGAATTTTATGCAATTTTCAAGCTTAATTTTTTTGTTTATTGTCATGATATAGTATTTCTAATTCTATAGGATAGAATTCGCTCTGGTAAAGAACTTCAAGAAGCAAAAAGAATGGTAGAAGAAACTGAAAGGAAACGGTGCATTTTCTTTATCAATTTAGTTTATGATATTCTTCTATGCCAAGTAAAACATTATATAATGTTCAGTTTATTCTTACTCGCTCAACGATATCGATTGCAGGGAAGTTGAGAAAAATGAGGAGAAAAGAGCTAGAGAAAAAGTTTTACAAAAACTTGATCAAGATAAGGTTTGTGTTGGTTATATTAAGATTATCTAAGATTATGTTTGATTATCTTGTAAATATAATAAGTAGTATTATCTCTTATTATATTATTATTTTATTATTATTTCTCCTATTTTAGTTAGGAAAGCATTCTCTATTTAAATCACTATGATTGTATCATTATTGTGTGAGAAATAAAAGTGAAAACTATTCTCTCCTTATATTTTTTATGGTATCAGAGCCAAATTGAAAAAATAAAAAAAAACCCTAATTTTCTAATCTATCACAAGCAGCTTAGCCGCCGCCACCCTGCCCACTGTCGCAACCTGCGTGCCTGCCGTGTCCGGTGGTTTTTCGCGAACTCGTCGCCTTCCAGTAGAGCTCCCGGTCCAGAACGGCGGTTTAGATCGTCGCCTTCCAGAACGGCGTGTTTGGCTGCTTCCAGAACGGCGAGCGCGACGACCAGCGCGACCAGCGCGAACTCAAGGTCGCGCGAACACTGCCCTGTGCGATTCGCGATCAGCGCGAACGCGACTGCGCGCGAACACTACCCTGTGCGACGACCCCTCCGTGACCAGCGCGAACGACCTGCGACGCGAACATTGCCCTGTGCGACGACTCTTCCGTGACCAGCGTGAACAACCTGCGACCAGTGCGTCCTCTTTTCCGCGATAGCACCCAGCAGTTTTTTTCAGCCAGCAACGTTTTCTGTTGTTTGCAATTTTTCAGCAGCGAGGTACTGTTCGTTTTAGCAGCAATTTTTCAGTGGTGATTTCATCGGGCTTGACGTTTTCAGGTCAGTTAATATGTCTGAGGATAAGGTACCGGCCGTCAAGTTACCCATTAGTAATCCGACCATCCAAATAACTACTATCCGGTTGAATGGTGACAACTTTCTTCGTTGGTCACAAAGTGTTCGGATGTTTATCCGTGGTCAAGGCAAGATAGGGTACTTGACTGGAGACAAGAAGATTCCACCAAAGGATGATCCAACGTTTCTCGTT
>JBBMEG010007577.1:0-34724 GCA_037832605.1 Cyclanthera cordifolia | reverse complement strand
CAAGTGATTATATGATTAATGCAAGCTAGTTGTTGTGTCCCTTATTGCATCTTATCATATACTTTTCAAAGATAAAATGTATTTCAAAACGTTCTTTCTCTCTCTTTCAAAAACCTTTCTCGAGGCTTATTTTGGGAGGTTGGCCCTGTCGTGCCACCCACTCTGCGATTTTCGTTTGGCTGACTTGCTCGCCGAGTTAGAGCAAGTGCCTCACGATTGCTTTGCAACGACAACGAAGTTGGATCGTGACACATCGCGTCTGCATAAACTAAAGATAGTAGTATTTCTTACTCGAAGTTGTTAAACTCGAGCACAACCTGCCAAAAAAGTCCCGTCATTGCCATTGCTATTGCACGAGCAAGGAGTTTTCTTCCCTTTCTATTTTTTTTTCTTGTTTATTTTTTATGTTTTAATTCTTATGTGTTTAGCTTTAAATTTCACTCAAACATCTTTGTTAAATAGTTGTTTTCAATATCAATTTAATAGAATTTATGTTTTAATTCTTGCTCAATTAGTTTTTCTGTTATTTATTGCTTTATTGTTATTTTTATTACTTCTTGTTCAATCCTACTATTAAAGTCATTCACGATGTTATTGCATTTCATGTTTAATTTTCTTAATTTTGGATGCGTAAGTTAGTACTGATATGGTCTTAATTACCAATGTCTGTCACATTACAACTTATCCATTCACTACTTTTAGTATTCATTCACAACAAGTTAAATACCTTGGTGGTGTATATAGATTAATTGGATTAATTAAGATAATTAATTGGATTAATTATTGTGAAAATTTTTGTTGCCACACGCTTCTGCCATGTTTAATGCAAGCTCCTATCGTCAACTCCTAACAATTGGTATTAGGAATTTGGCTCAGGTGATTATTGTTGTTAGAATCCTTTTATTGGTGGATTTTAATATGCATTGCTTGAATGTAAAAGGTTATTGTTTTTTGTTGTAGAATTTTTGGTTTGGCATTAAAATTTTTATTTTCTTCTTAGATATTTTGTAAACCCAAGCAATTGGGCAATTGTAAACTCATCCTACGATAGCGTCGTTGGGATTTTTTCTCCTATTTTAAAATTTAAGATTTTTTTAGAATATTTTTTGAATTTTTTGAAAATATTTGGGTAGGAAAAATAAAGATAATCTATCACTTGGGTAGAAAGGTGAACCGACGTGACTATTCCAAGAGAGCTAATAACCCAACGCCAATTTACATACGTATACACCACATGTCGTTGCAACCAAGCAGATGTAAGCCTAGACATATTGCCCTGGTCGAGGTACGCATGCCTAATAGAAAAGGTGTGCACTAAACACAATTGGTGAAGGTCGCCGCTAGCAATTGTGACATCCACTCTACACCACACCCATTGCCTAAAGCTTACACCCTCACATAACAGGCTTACACTATGATCAATGCCCCACTCTCTACAACCATAACCTAAACCTTGTTGAGAGGGACATAAACAAATGCATCCCCGCTAGAGAATGAACTTGTAGAGTTTAAATTCATTGATTAATTATGTGGGACATAATCAATAGGGGAGTTTTAAGTTTAATAGTTAAACTTAATTAATTAATATATTATATATATTAATTTAATATTTAATCGAAAAAATATTAATAAGGATAAATTAATTATTGGATAATTATTTATTGAAAGAACTCAGTTATTAATATGTTGGACATATTAATTTAATAATTATTGGATAATTATTAAGTTGAGTATTATAATTAATATGTTGGACATATTAATTAGTTTAATAATTATAAAACTGAGAATATTAATTAATATAATGGATATAGTAATTGGAAAAATAATTATAGGATAATTATTGAAGTAGAGAATTAATATATTGAATATATTAATAAAAGGATTTATTTATTTATAATATATTGGATATATTATGGAATTGACCTTTATAGGATAAATATCAGCTAAAAATAAATAAAATAATATATGAGATGTATTAGCCAAATTTAAAAATTTCCCCCCTATTTGGATATCGAAAGATATTGTATTTTTCTAATTTAAATATTCATTTATCTAGTATAAATATGACGCTTAAGAGGTCTTCATGTTTATCCTACTCAGTTCAGAGTAACCTAATTCTCAAACAGAGAAACCTCTCTGAAAGTCAAGTTTTCTTTTTCCTCCTAACTAAAAGTTCCAAGCTCCCTTATCTAAAGGTTTCCCACCAAGCACTCAGTGCAGCATTGTACATATAGCCTGAAAGATTAAAGGATTCGATCAAGAAAGGTTCTAGAGGATATGTTCGTGATCTTCTAAACATAAAAACCCACCAGACTAATTTAGCTAGAGACGTCATTCAATGTAAATCTTTATGTTTATTAGCAAAAAAATAATCACCTAGGGGTTGCATGTAGATTAATTAAATAATAATTAATTAGATTAACTATTGTTAAAAATTTTGTGATTACATCAATGCTTCGACTCTGCTAATTACATGCTTTTATCCTACAATTCCCAACAATAAATTCCTTTTTGTGATGTTGCATTCCTAGCCACTCACTATGACAATTCCCAATGTATGAGTCTTATTAACCTAGTGTTGTTTGGCTGGTTTTACTCGTGCACATCAAAGGACATTTTCGTCAAGTAGAAGTTCACAACCCACTTAGGATTCATATCACATCGACATACTATCATCCTTAGCAAAGTAGTTGATGCAAGTCTATAGCGAAATTACTAACTAGATCCTAAAACTTATGGTCTTGTCTTATACTAAAACTTCTTTCTACATAGGCACTCCCACTCACATGTCTTCACATGAACAACGAGAATTAGGCCGTGCAACACTTGTAAAAGTGAGCCGTATCAATAGTGTCACTAGGACTTAGGCGCCCTAGCCTTAATCTATATACTATAGACACTTTAGGTTATTAATTTTCCAGATAGTGTATTTTTGGTAATTTTGATGCTCATATCATTTTGTATAGTCTAATTTGCTAGTTTTGACCCGTTAATGCTGTTTTAGCCTATATGCAATGAAAAGTATCTTAGAAAGCTTCAGTTTGAGATTCTTTTAGCTTAATTAGTGGAATTCAGCCAAGGTAAGGGAAATATTTCCTTGACTTGCGATCCTGTGGGTAATGTTTAGTTATTGATTCCTGTTAAATTGATTGTTAAAGCTTGTATTATTATACATGACGTTTGCCATGTTGTTAGACTCGTGTTTCTAAGTTGTAATGTGAATATATGTTAAGTAAGCATGTTATAGATGTTACACATGATGTTGCCAAGCGCGTACGCTCTACTGTTGTGTTGCCTTGTTAGTATGTTGTCATTGTATCTATGTTTTAATTCAATATATTATAAGACTCGATAGGCAAATCTGTTATGTGATGCCCAGACATACCTTTAAATCATGCCACTAAGACTTAGTAGGCGAATCTATTATGTGATGCCCGAGCATACTTTTATTTATTCTACTAAAACTTGGTAGGTGAATTCCTTATAGGATACTCGGGCACACATATCAATACGCCACTAAGACCCGATAGACAAATCTGTTATGTGATGCCCGGGCATACTTCTTTTTACACTACTAAGAACCTACAGGTGAATCCATTATGTGATACCCGAGCAATCTATCTCCATTGATTGTTTATATTCAGTGATGTACTCTTATATATTGTTAACCTTATTCATGTTCATATTGATCCAAGTTATAGATCCTTATTGAGGTTTTGCGACTCGCCTTTTCTACTATGGATTTTCACAAGTACGCACGGGCTTTACCATGATGTCTGATTTGGAGTTGAGATATCATGGACTTGTGTTATTTTTTTATTTTTCGGCATTTAATCTACTTCCACATAGTGTGACTTATAGAGACATGTGACATTTTTCTACTTGTTTTGTATTTGAACTAGGTACCTGCTTTACTTATCATTAATGAAATAATTATGATTTTCTTTCAATAAAAGTACTATTTAGCATGTCTCTAAGAATTAAAGGTCGATTTAATCATGCATTTAGGGTAGTGACCTAAATGAGACCCTAGTTTGGGTCGGGCTTTTATAGAATAAATGATGTTTCTAGCTTTCTATGTCAATGTTGGGTGCATTGTCAGTAAACTATTCTATCCTCGAACTAAGCTAATCGAAGCTTTGGGATATTCTAAAAATTTCCTTACACCAAAAAGTTGTAAGCTAGGCTAGCTAGTTTAGGTTTGTTCAAAATATTTTAAGGAGAGAACTAAATGCAGAGAATAATGCGACAAACATTCATCAACATGTATATTAATGCGTACAATAGACAAATCTAACAAGTTTAAACTAAATCAATGATCATGGAATTATGTAGGTGAAATACTAAATTATTATCGGTAATTTTTATTTAAAGTAAAAACTAAACTAAATGCAATGCAAATGCGTGAGATAATACAAGTATGCTTAAGAAAAAACAAAAAGTACCAGAACGAAACAAAGCTGATAACAAAAGAGTATATTCATCACTATAGAAAATGTTAGCAAAAAGATATTTACAAGTAATTAATAATAATAATAAAATAAAAATTAACACATACCGTTAAGAGAAAAGATTCAAAATGTGGGGCTTTGGCTAAACAGTTTTTCATCATCCTCTAGAATTGTTGAAGGTGGGGCTCAAGGTTGTGTGATTTCATTGGGGAATGCAGGGAATTGAATGCCCTCTGCATTGGCTTCGACAAACTACCTAACCAATGTGTCTCTATGTTTAGCATATTCCTAATAAGCGCGGGTTTGAGTGAAGAAATATTCTTGTTGGCTCTTCATGTCAGCTAACTGCTTAGGATGCAACACCCATGTTTCGCAGTCTCACAGCCACCCTCGCTCAAAATTCAACAATTTGGTATGGTGGTCGTGGTGCTAAGATTGTGCCAATGGATGTCGGCTGCACTCCTTGGTTTAAACAAAGAAGTGTAATTGTAATGAGGGAAGAAAATCATGCATTTCATCTTATTGATGCAACACTTGACTTTTGCCTCTAAAATGTGGCCCATATCGATATTAAGGCCAACATGGATAGCGTAGAGTAGCAATGCCTTTGTCATGGTCACACTCGTGTCATGAATAGTTGGCATTAAACTCATTTTCACGAAGTTTAATCAATAATGCACTTCCACATTAAGAAATACAGTCTGAAAAATTCTTGACCCGACAGTGACCTTCCTCACGACTCCTAATGCTCCAATTATATCTATGCAGGTCCATAACTAAGCTAGTGTTGGCTTGACCATCAATGCCTTGTACTCTGCATTCAGGTTACCTTTTTTAAACCTAGCACTTGATTCTTCGCTGGTGCGCTCTAATCAATTTGCACTCTACAAACTCAAGTGTGGTAGACTCTTTCCTCATTAAGGTTCTATAAAATTCGCAAACCCATTATTGTGTGACTTCATTCTATGGTTGCACAAACTTCTGTATAAATGGCCTATTCTTGATAGAAATATATCTCTTATCTGCCTTCAAGAAGACTAGGCTGATTTCATACGACACGTCTTTCGCAATGTTCTTCCACTTTGTGGATGCAGAGGACATTCTCGGTGAAAAGGCAATGTCTTACCTCTTTCTTTTTCTCTCTACCTCGTCTTTCTTTTTTTTCTCTTGTTGGCTCGGGGGTATGTTCTTTTGGTTCTTCTCCATCTGATTCAACATCCATATCTTCTTCTACTCGGTACTCCATGTCTGATTCAGCTTTTGGCATAGGATATGCGTTGTGCACTTCCTCTATAGTGGTTTCTTCAACCATCTCCTCAATATCCTCCTCCACTTCTACTCTACCTTCTTTCTCTCCACTCGATGTGGTGGATTCCAATGATGTGTTCTACATCAATGTTGCACCTAGTGCATCCACTTTCTCTAGCGTAGAATATGTTTCGCTAAACGAGCATAGAAAGTCCATACACTGCATTGCAATGTCTTCACCTAAGGAGTCCTTTAACTCTTCAGTTATCTGTTGCTCTTCTTGTGCTTTCTTCGGTTGCTTCTCCAATTTGTTCCTAAGTTGTTAAGGAAGGATCATTTGCAATGAGATCGCACTTAATGGACTTGATATGTAGGGAATATCTGCCGCATCTGCATTGCGCACTGTAGATGCTGTTACTTCCAAATTCCTTCTCTAAATGAAAGGAACATAGAATTTTGGAAAGAATGTTGTCTTCTTATTGCAATGAATACAACTATTTTTTCCTTTTGATTGTGAGCGGGTTGATGATGCCATTTGAATTTATGGGAAAAAATTAAAGAAGAATTTGATTGAAAGAATGAGAAGTTTAATGATATTGAGAAAGATTAGAGAGTATTAGAGAATTTAAGAGAGAAAAGTTGAATTAGGAACAAAATAGACTGAATTCGGACCTTAAATAGCCGGGATGCTTAGAATATGACCGTTACTAGTGGTCATTAGTAATGTCTGACGCGTTACCATTGCCATATTCGTCAAAATTCAAAAATTGAGCCATTGAGTCAACTAGTCGTTGGATAACGACTCTATTAACATGTGTCCCTTTTGTTATAACGGCTAATTCCTCTCATATTTGAGTATCCAACGTCCTTCTTTAATGTTGCTTGCATAACTCTTGGGTTTATTCTTAACCGATTTTGTCCGCATTGCATTACTTTTTTTTTATATTAAAATAAATAATATAAATAAATAAATGAAAAAATACGTTATATATATATAACGGGGTAATGCATTATATGTACCTACATTGGATATGCGCCTCGCATTCAAAATGTTGTTATTCTTCGACCAGATTGAGAGAAATGCATCCTTTTTTAATGTATCCTCCACTAAAGTGTTTTAACCTATGGCCATTGATCATAAATGTGTTGTCCTTCTGAATGTCTTGGATCTCAACTACTCCACTCTTCTACATATTGACAACTCTAAAAGGTCTCATCCATTTGAATTTAAGTTTTCTTAGGAAGAACTTCAGTCTTGATTTGTAGAGAAGAACTTGTTGCGCCCTGGTAGAAATGTCTTAGGAATTATTCTTTTTATCGTATCATTTCTTTGTCTTCTCTTTATACATCTTTTCATTCTCATAGGTCATCTGCCTATGCTCTTCTAGCTCTAGCAGTTGCAATTTTCTACTAGTCCTAGCTGCCATAAGATCTAAATTCAGCTTATTTAGTGCCCCAAATACACTTTGTTCTCTTATTCCAATGGGAGATGACAAGCTTTTTCAAATACTAGTTTGTATGGGGGCATTCTTAGAAGAGTTTTAAATGCAGTCCTATATGCCAAGAGGTGGTCCTCTAGTCGTATGGAACAATCTTTCCTCGTGGGTCCCACTACATTTTTCAGTAATCTTTTGATCTCTCGATTAGAAATTTGAGCTTGGCCATTTGTCTGGGGATAGTAGGATGTTGTTATACGATGTCTCACATTATATATGTACAACACACTAGTCATTTCCCTGTTGACAAAGTGTGATCCTTCATCACTAATTATAGCTCTAAGGTGTTCTGCAGTGTGTAAATATGTACTTGTGGAGGAATCACATGACAATCTTTGCATCATTTAACGTAGTTACAATGGCCTCCACCCATTTGGACACATAATCAACTACAACTAGCTAAGATACACAAGTTGCCACAGGATTGTGGAAATAGGCTCAGAAAGTCAATGCCTCATACATTAAAAAGTTTTACTTCGAGTATATAATGTATTGGCGTTTCATTCCTTTTTCCAATGTTCCCATTCCTTTAACACTCATTCATGTCTTTACAAATTGATGAGCGTCTTTGAAAATGGTTGGCCAAAACAATCTTGACTGGAAAATTTTGGCTGTCATAAGGCGAAGTATGACATGCTATGATTATGTCTAGCATTTCATCAACACTTACGCATCTTCGGATTATCCCATCACTAAATTGCTTGTAGAGATAAGGTTTGTCCCATAAATAAGCTTTTGATTCATGAAAAATGTGTTTAACTAATTGTTTTGATAAATCAGATGGCTTGATATCGCTACACACATAGTTTGTTGTGTCAGCGAACCATGATGTTTCTATGACATTGAGTTTTAACAATTATTCTCGCGAAATCTATCACGAATATCAATGTGGGGTACATCGCATTCGGATTGCTCTGGATGTGACAAATCCTCTGCAACCAAATTTTCACATCATTTCTTATCTCTAATTTCAATGTCAACCTCTTGTAGCAATAAAATCCATCAAATTAACCTTGGTTTGGCATCTAATTTTTTTTTATGAGATATCTAATTGTTGCATGGTCGGTAAAAATAATGATTTTAGATCCAACTAGGTATGATCAATCAAACACCACCACCAACATTTCTTTTTATGGTGGTGTAGTTAATTTGAGCTTCATTAAACGTCTTGCTCGCATAATAAATTGGTTGTTTCCTTTTTTTTGTCCCAAGATTTCTTCTACCATATAATCAATGGAGATTTTGGAAAAATCTTTGATGACTTCAAATTAATTATATTTATTGATTCTTATTTTCTTATATTTAGATTAAATATTGTAATTAATTATGCATGTTTTCTCTTATTTAGTCTATGTGGTTAATTGCTAAAAATATAGGAGAAATAAGTTTCACTATAGATTTTGGTTTGAATTTAGAAAAAAAAAATGAAATAAGGAAAGAAATTATTGAAAATACAAAATTAAAAAAAAATATATATATATATATATATGAAAAGGAACGGGTAGACGCCCCTTCCCATAAATTTTAAAAAAAAAAAATCAAGTTGAAAAAAAGATTCACTTCCCAAAAAAAAAAAAAAAGTTTTGTTTATATATATGTTTTGCTGGAAGAAAAAAAGTGAGGAGAATAACCGCTGAGAGAGGAAAAAAGAGAAAAAAAAAAAAAGAAAAGAAAAACTTCAGCACATTGAAAGAACCATTTTCTCTTCGTGTTATCTATCAAATCAGGTGTAATTTGTTTTTATTTTTTTTATTTTATTTTTATTTTTCTATTTTGGTTAGTTTTTTTTTATTGTAGGTAGTTTTTATTCAATTGTAGTGTTGTGAGGCTTTGGATAAAATCGAATATTTATTTTGATTTCAAGGATTATTTGTTTCTTGTTTTTATTTGTGGT
Organism: Cyclanthera cordifolia; assembly: GCA_037832605.1. NCBI lineage: Eukaryota > Viridiplantae > Streptophyta > Magnoliopsida > Cucurbitales > Cucurbitaceae > Cyclanthera > Cyclanthera cordifolia. The sequence continues at coordinate 25,635 of JBBMEG010007577.1, read as the reverse complement.
TGATTTTTGATAAATTAAATTGACGTCTTAATTTATCATCAATTGATTCACGTTATACATGATTTTGCAATACTTTGTTATTTCAAATGATTGTAAAATGTAGCAAGCGGTTGGCTCATGTGTGTGTGATTGTGGCCGTTACAAATTACATACCTTGCATGATAGATCTTAACAAAACAAATAAACAAAAATTAATTAATTTGTAGTCATCCCGGTTAATTGATTTTTGTTTGGTCGTTCTCACTAATTTTAATGTTATTATTTAGTTAATATGGAAGGCTATCGTACCCAATTGATTGAATAATAAGATTTGGTTTTGATGCTAGGTAGAAGTCAATAAAATATGAGAACAATGACTTATTGTGACTTTTCCAAATAGGTAGATTCATTCCTTCCATTGAAGAAAAATAAGTTAATTGTGTTAGCCTATGATCAATATTACGATTGGATTAAGCTAAATCTTTATATTAAAGATTTTCGTAAATTGTTTGTTTTATTTATTTTTATTATTTTATTTAGGATTTGATTCAAACACCGAACCCCCACCATTTTCTTTATTTTGTTTTCAAATTGAGAAATTGATTTTGTTGCTCATTTGTGATTCGACCTCGTTTTACTATTTCTACAAGTTAGAGTTAGAAGATTCAGTAAATTTATTTTGGCGAGCTTCGACAACCGACAAAATTTGACGATGTTGACGAGGAGCTATTTTAGTATCTCATTGTTTATTTGTTTTTATTTTTATTTTTTTTTTTTTTTAAAGTTGAAAAAAATGGCAGAAAATTTTGAACAATATAGGTCTACTTTGGTTTGTCAAATAGCAATGCAACCAAATTTCACACAAGACAACCCATTGGAAGATTTTTCATAGCTAATACCAAATGAGTTAAGAACCATATTATGATCATTGCAATCATGGTTGGAGGGGTGACTCAAATGTTAGCTATGAAAATCAAAGAGAACAACAGAAGTCCTTATTTTGAAGACTTCACTAGACCATTTCAAGCTCCAATAGAAACTCAGACTTCAAGCTCTAGTATGTCCTTAGAAGATATGTTTAAGACTTCAACCAATAATACTCTTCAAATGCAATAGAATAATCTTCAATCTCAACAAGGCACTTCAATTTCAAAAAGAAACTGAATTTGGGCCACCAAATTAGTGAATTAACCAATTCAGTGAGAAAGTTGGAAAGTCTACAAGAGCAACAATTTCTCAATACCACTGAAGTGATTCTGAGGTAATATTTATTGATCGTGAAGATGAGTTAGAAAATTTTGAGTCATATCAATATCAGGTATGTGAGAAAGACGAAAATGAGCATATAATCGAAGAGGAAATTTAGGTCATGAACTATGAGTCTGAAAAGCTTAATCTTTTATTTTCTGAAAATTCTCTAAAAGTTGATTTTGCATTTTTCTTATTCTCATGAACCTCCTCATTTTTATTTTTTGTCATTTGATTGCAATAATTCATATTACAAAAATATTTATCTATTTGGTGCCTTGAGAAACAGGAAAGCCTACTAGACTTAGTAGATTATATTGATTCAAGCAAGAATGTACCGAAAAAATTAAAGAATTTTATGTACCATGATGAATGTTTAAGTCGTCGAGCAAAATGGCGTTAAATACTTGCGTTTTTGGGAGGTAACCTAAGAAAAAAAATTTCACAGTTCTTATTTTCTTTAATTTTGTTTATTTTCATTTTGTTTATTTTATTGATTTTTTTTTAAAAAAATTACAGGGCATTATTTTCAAAAAAAGCATCACCACCGACTCTCTCAACACCAAAAACTATCCGGTTCAAATTTTTCACAATTCTAGGGAGCTCACTTTCATCTTTTTATTGTTTTTGTGAACATGCTACTTTATATGACAGTAGTAGAAACCGGACTTTTAGTGACGGACATATGCCGACATCAAATATACATGGAGGACAATGCATAGTTTTGGTATGGGGAGGGTTTAATTTGAATTTAGCATGTTTTTAATTCATACATGTTAATTTTTCTTTTGAAACCTTGAGTCTTTATTGATATCTTGAACGTCTTGTAAGTTAAGATGCATTTTAGGTTTGAATTTTAAAGCATGATAGAGATGAGCATGATTAATGTTTCCTTTAAAGTTAGGTGATAGTGTGAGATTGATGTATTGATTAAAAATGTGCAAGGTTTGTTGCTAATTATCCACTTTTGTGAGATTTTGAGCGTTCATTATATCTTGCTCAATTTATTTCTTGTTGAGTGATCAAACTTAGCGTGCTTATTCTATATTTTGCTTGTGAATGCATTTTGAGATCAATATTTGTGTATTAATGTTAATATAATAAGGCAATTAGGAATAACCAATTTTTGGCTCTTAAAATTTCCACTTTGAGTTTTTCCCATTAGTTAGACACTTTGAGCCTATTTTATTTTATTTTATTTGGTTGTAACCAATCATATTTAGCCTTAAATCATCTCACTTGTTAGCCTCAACTGTTGCACATTTATCAAGACAAGAGAAAAAATGTTGCATGGTAGTTGTAGTTGAAAAAAAAAATAAAGTGTTGGAAAGTGGTGAAGAAGAAAATATATACATTTGAAGAAAAAAAATTTGTTCTCAACAAAAACGATGGAAAATTGTTGTAGTGATAAAAAAAAAAGTTGTCCATACTTGAGAGAGAAATTTTTGCCAAAATAGATCTATTTTATTTCTCCAAAACTCTTAGTTGAAGAAGAAATTGTGAGAATAAAATTATGGCTTAAATAATGTGTCTTGTGATTATTATTTGATATTGCTAGCACAATTAACTCTTGACCATAAAACACCTTTTTTTTTTCTCTTATCCTACCTTTACCTAAGCCATATTACAAGCAATTCCCTTTGATTTTTGTATTCAATTCATTTATATTAGAAGAGATTTGATTCACTTGCAAGCTTATGGAACATGCTATGCTTTGGCATTGAGAGTAAAAATACCCAAAATATTTTGAGAGTATTGAGTGAAATTTTGAGAGGTGTCAAGTCTTGTTGGATTCAATTTTGGTGAATTGATGAGATGCTTGAGTTTTTATATAAAATATGTCCTATGAATGTTCATTCTCTTGATTGTTATTAAAATTCGACTTTGATGTTTTATTGACTTTATTGATATTCTTTGATATCAAGAATGACGAAAATGGAATAAAAGAAGAGTTGATATGTTGAGTTAATGCATACTTGAGAGCAAGTATGGATTAAATGTGGAGAATTTGATAAATTCAAATTAATTATATTTATTAAATCTTATTTTCTTATATTTAGATTGAATATTGTAATTAATCATAGATATTTTCTATTATTTAATCTAGGTAGAGAATTGCTAAAAATATTGGAGAAATAAGTTTAAATGTAGATTTTGATGTGAACTTAGAAAACAATGAAATAAAGAAAGAAAATATTAAAAAATAATAATAATAATTGAAAAGGAGGCGGGAAACACTACTTCCCGTAAAAAAAAAATCAAGTTGAAAATTGGAGGTGGCGTCACCAAAAAAAAAAAATCGTTTTATATATATATAGAAATATAAATATATGTTTTGTAGGAAGAAAAAAGAGTGAGGAGAGTAGCCGCCGGAGGGAGGAAAAAGGAAGAGAAAAAAAAAAAAAAAAAAAAAAAAAAAAAAAAAAAAAAATAGCGTTCGGTCATCAACTTCTCTACCTCTTTTCCATCAAATGTAATTTGTTTTCAATTTCTTTATTTTTATTTTTATTTCTCTATCATGTTTGGTTAGTTTTTTTTTTTTTAATTCTAGTTTACGGTAGTTTTTATTCAATTGGAGTGTTGTGAGACTTTGGACAAAATCGAATATTTATTTTGATTTCAAGGATTATTTGTTTCTTGTTTTTATTTATAGTTGATTTTTGATAAATTAAATTGTCGCATTAGTTTATCATCCGTTGATCCATGTTATATATGATTTTGTGATACTTTGTTATTTCAAGTGATTGTAAATTGTAGCAAGGAGTTGGCTCATACGTGTGTGATTGTGGTTGTTCCAAATTACATAGCTTGCATGATAGACCTTAAGAAAATAAATAAACAAAATTAATTAATTTGTAGTCGTCTCGGTTAATTGATTTTGGTTTGGCGTTCTCACTAATTTTAATATTATTATTTAGTTAATATGTAAGCGTGTCCAATTGATTGAATAATAAGGTTTGGTTTTAATGTTTGGTGAGAGTCAATAAAATAGGAGAGTAATGACTTATTGTGACTTTCCCAAATAGGTAGACTAATTCCTTGAATTTCAAGAAAAATAAATTAAGTGTGTTAGCATATGATCAATATTACACTTGTATTAAACTAAACCCTCGAATTGGAGATTTTCGTAAATTGTTTGTTTTATTTAGGATTTCATTCAAACACCAAAAACTCCATTTTTTTTTTTTGTCTTTAATCATTGAGAAATTGATTTAGGATTTGACCTGGTTCCACCATTTCTACAAGTTAGAGTTAGAAGAGTTAGTAAATTTAATTTGGCGAGCTTCGACAACCGGACCAAATTTGATCGTTTATAAAACTCAGTGTGGCCTAGAAAACTACGAATTTCTTTAACCACACTAGAAGGTTCTAACTTTTCAATACAGTCAACCTTCGTTTTGTCAACCTCCATTCCTAGTTTAGAAATCTGATGCCTTAGAACAATACCTTCACTGACCATAAAATGATTATTTTTTTCCAGTTTAATACAGGGTGAGTTTCTTTGCATCTTTTTAACACTTGTCCTAAGTTTCTCAAACAATTATCGAAGAAATTTTCAAAAACTATGAAGTCGTCCATGAATACTTCCATAATTTTCTCTATCATGTTAGAGAATAACGTCATCATACATCTTTAGAATCTGGCTGAGGCATTACGAAAGCTAAAAGGCATTCTTCCAAAAGCAAATATTGTATAAGAGTAGGCGAAGGTTGTCTTCTTCTGATCCTTAGAATCTATCGTAATTTGATTATACTTAGAGTTTCTGTCAAGAACATAGTAATGTTCTTGACCAGCAATGTAATCCAGCATCTGATTGATGTATGGTAATGGAAAATGATCTTTCTTGATGGCCTCGTTCAATTTCCTGTAACCCATAAACACTCACCATCCAATGATTGTCCTTGTAGAGATCTAAATCTTTCTTCCCTACGAACTCTTTTTCCATAAGAAAAATTGGGTTTTCTGGTGAAAACTTAGATGTTGAAGCATGGGCAATGGTCGGATGAACAAAATGTTCAAGGAAGAAAAACTGTCCAAGCTTATGAACTAGCTAGATAGGCTAAAAAATAGGATAAAAAATCTCATTCATATCTTAAAACAAGAGAAAGCTTTTATTATTCACCTCCCCAAATTCATTCATGTCATTTCGAAAAACCGTCATACCACATTTCTTACGTACACATAGGACATGGCTAACCCTGTTGTTGTCCACAATTGGATATATGACTCCTACATCCAACCACTTTATAACTTTTTTCCTCACAACTTCCTTCATTGCAGGATTAAGTCTTCTTTGTTACTCAACTGGCCTTCCTACCGCTTCTTCCAAATTAATCTTGTGCATGTAGAAAGATGAGCTAATGCCTTCAATGCTCTCAATTGTCCATCCTATTACTTTCTTATGTTGTTGCAATAAGTCTAGCAACAACTTTTCATTTTTGGGTTCTAAAGCAGAGGAAATACTTTAAATGCTTAGGGAATGGTTTTAGCTCTAGAGTAGGTGGTTCTATAATTGATGGTTTCATTGGGGGACTTTTCCTCTCCCAAAAACTTAAAGCATCAAAATGACTAAAACTGGAAAAGCATATTACATTCTTCTACTTTCTCTTCTTTGAACTCAAAGGACAATTCTTTTACACCGTCCTAATGTGAAGAACATTCAGTCATTTTTTTCTTCTATGACTTCTTTAATTGAACTTAACATTAATAACTCTCAAACTCAACAGGGTACTTCAATGAATTGAAAATATTAAACTATACCTACTGATCATTCATTCACATAGGATAGTGCCTTCGTAAACATCTACTAAATTTCTTCATGTTTTTAAAAATGGGCGTCATAAGATGATGAATACGTCCTCATCACCCTCATAATCTAAGACTATAAAGTCTGCAGGAAATATTAACTTGTCTACTTGTACTAGTATATCTTCAATCTTTCCTTAAGGATATTTTACAGATTTATCCGCGAGTTGGAGTGTAATCATGGTAGGTATAGCTTCACTTATGAATAAACAAGAGCATCAGGTTAATGCTAGCTCCAAGATTACATAAAGCTCTTCCTAAGGATTTACCTCCAATAGAAACTAGAATGGTAAAAGCTCCGAGATCTCACTTCTTTCTCGGGATTTTAATTTTAATAATCGCACTACATTCCTTATACAACGAAATAATTTTAAATTCTTCAAATTTACTCTTCTCAGAAAGAGCATCCTTCAAGAACTTAGTGTAATTAGGCATTTGGCTCAAAACATCCACTAACAGAACATTGATGTAGATTTCATTGAGAATGTCTAAGAACTTCTCAAATTATTTCTCAAATTATTTCTCATCATGTTTCTACTTATTCAACCTTTGAGGATAGGGTGAAGGAGGTGGATTAAACACAGGTGTTTACTATTTCTTCTCTTTATTCTTGGTTGAATTCTTTGATATTGGGCTTTTGATCTTGCTACATTCCCCTTCATCTATAGCTAGATCTCCCAAACTTTCGCCTACGGCATTGTCTCCACTAGTGATGCCATTTCCACTTAATTCATCTTGTAACTCTACCTTATTATTTTTAAACTACTTCTCCTTTAAATCCACCATCACAGATTTCCCACTTTGAAGTTCCATAGCTTGAACTTGCTCTTTTGCATGCTCAGTGTCTGAAGGATGTTTTCCTAAGGGCCTTGTTCTAAATTTTGATGCTAATTGCTAATTTGCAACTCTATATTTCACATTTTGGTTGGTTGAGTATTGATAGTTGCACCAGTCTTGATGATATATTCTTTAAACATGGTTTCTAGGAAGTTCCAGGAACTTGCTATTGAGAGTTATATTTTTAAAAGTTTTGGTTGTGGAAATTTTGTTCATTCTCATATCCTTGATTATGGTTTCCATAGTTGGAAGAACTATTTGCTTTTAGTTGAGACTGGTGATTGTTGATTGCACCTTTTGGCTGAGACTAAGAGAAGTTAGGATGATTCCTCCTTCCAGGTGTATAATTGCTCGGATAAGAATAAGAATTTAAAGGTGGTTTAAAATAATGTACAACTCCCATATACATGACATCAATTGGATTCTTAAGACAGTTACAACAGTTCTCAAGCTCGCCACAAAATTCACAGCTTCCCTCTGGTGATTTACTGATTACTGATGCATTCTTCAATTGTGATGTTTGCAATTGAAGGTTCTTCATCGCATTGGCCATTGCGGTCATTTATGCTTGAATAGATGTAAGTGCATCAGATTCAACTTTTTCGCTTTTCTTAGCTACGGTCTTGCGGGATTTTGTCAGTTGATCCAGTTTCTAGAATATTATAGGCTTCATAATAAGTCTTCCTAAGTAAATAACTGTTCGTGGTGCGTCTAACATCACCATAGTAACTAGTTCTAACTCATTGTAAAACTATTCTATTTGAATGAAATAAGGTTGACCATGATTAGGACACTTCCTCAAAAGCTCCTTAAATCTCTCCAAGACTTCACTAACGGTTTCATCCTCATACTGCTTAAATCCTATGATTTCGTTTCTCACTTCTACATTTCTAGTTAGAGGATAATAGTTTGTTATAAGTTTCTCAGCTAGTGTCTCTCAATATGTGATATTGTCAGGAGGCAAAGTATCCAACTAGACTTTATCATTGTCTCCTTAGGAATAAGGAAACAATGTAAGCCTCAGTCATCTTGTGTTACATCAGGTATTTTAAATGAATCACTAACTTTGGGAATAATCTCAAGTGTTGATGCGGGTCTTCAAATGCAAAACCATGGAATTGACTAATGGTTTTGTAGCATTTGAAACATCAAAGGCTTAAACTCAAAAGATCTCGCTCTAATCTCAAGCCTTACGATTCCTGGGGTTAAAACATTGAGGTCAACATTTGCATTGCGGTTAACATTGTCAATGTTAGGCACATTCGGTACATTAGGTAAATTGTTACCTTCTTCTTGAGCCATTATGATTCTTCTATTCCTTCACTCCTTTTTGACGTCTACGGAGATAAGTTCTTTATATCTCATGATCAAATTTGAAAAAAGTGTTGACACTTGCTCATGCCCCTGCACAAAATAATTGACTCAGTTAACCCTTCCAAAATAGAATATAAAACAACTAAAATCTAAATCAGCCTCTTACAACAACGTCACAAACTTGATGGATCACCATAGCAACACTGATCTTTAAATCTATTTAGGATGCGTTTAGCATTGAATATGTCTTAAACATCACTCCGACGCCTTGAAAACGTAAGTGTACACTGTCAATCGTATCAAGTAATAAATATCCAAGTCATCTCCTCAAGGACCGATTCTTTTAATAACATCATATTCTGATTGGGTAGATTAAACAAGCATAAAAGTTGGGATGAAATAAATCTGACTGCAGGTGCGAAGTAAATTTTCAATGTTACAAGCATTGTCTTTAGTCAAACAACATCAAGAGCAATACTCACTATATTGAAACATGTAAAGTAGCTATGATGGGTGATAAGTAATATTCATTACATTAATAACAAGAATGCAGAGATCATTAATTAAGATAAATTGCATGGTTAGAAGTAAAGTTTATGCTACACATCACTACCTTCTCCCGAAGCACATTCTCTTTTTAATGTTGCCTGAATTAAGAATGTGGTACACATTCATTAGTGGGCTAGTTATGAGAGACCTTCCCTAAACCTTCTAATTTAGCCTAGAAGTGACCAAATAATAATCAGTAAGGTTCTTTCTATTCATTCTTTTTTTTTATCAAAGCAAAGAGAAATTCAAAAAAGTGGATGATCGATCGACCCTTGTTAATTAACTTACTTACTTTGAACAACTACCTTGTCTTAACTAAATAACTAAGAATACTATTACTAACATGACTTGCAACTACTTAACAAGATATGCATGTAGCGTTAACAATGCGGTAGGCATTAGTTCTGCTCCTATTAAACAGAACATAACCTCCACACAAGACTACAACATAATCTACACAGAAAAAAAAAAGAAAATAATTCAAAAGAAAAAAACAGAAAATAATTTGCATTAAAATAAACAATAAAATAAGTTACAATAAATGTTGGCCGAAAAATTAAAGTCGAAAAAGGAATAGTAGGAAAAATATCTTGCTTGTATGTCACTCAAAAGCAATGATGAGGACTTTATAGTAGCTACATTGCAGCTTAACTTCTTGTCAGGAAAGTTGGTCACAATGTCCTCCGCAATTACAACGTCCTCACTTGTGGGAAATTCTACCTCTCTCTCTCTGATTTTATTAGAATTCAAACAAATATTGACTTTCATACTGACTTCAAAATTTAACATTTTGGTTGTTGAATGATGTTCCCTTGTATAGGCCAAAAAACCCCTTGTTTTTCTCCCCACTACACCACTTTCACAGTTTTATGATGTTATTTTAGACGTTCTTTGCACTATTATGAGGATGCACTCAACATTGGGATTGTCCTGACTTGCCCAATGCCCTCAACATGTGTATTCCTGTACTTATTATGGATGCTCATAATTTTGATGATTTTTTAGTAATAAAATGCAAGAAACATCCAATATAATGTAATAAAAGTGCAATCTCAACATATTCCAGAATTATCATGCTTAAAATTACAAAGTGGTGTATTTAGCTTAATTCCTATCTACTCTCATGCTTTTCTTATGATATTAACCTCTAAAGTACATGGAATCATAGTCAAAGTAAGCTAAATAGCTTTCTAAATAGAGAGTTATTAGTCAGTAAGAAAGGACGAATTATAGTCCAATTTAATGAGAGTGATAAAAATACCATCAGTAAAGAGACTAACACTCTTAGCAACCAGATCGGAGGGCTGGTATTGGAATCATTTTCGGTTGGTACATGGGATTGATCTAAGGTCATTGACGAGATGATCTAACTCGTAAAGTAAAACTACTAGTAAAGTAACTTTGCATTTAATTTTTGTTGAGCATAATTTTTTTTTGTAACTACACTACACTATACTAACTATATTTAATTGTTTATTGAAACCCTTCACATGCCAATTTATCCAAGAGTTGGGTAGTGCAAAACGTCCTAAAGAATCATAGGTACAACATGTACAAACACTACAAGTATGTTACATGAATAAATAGTCTTTTCTTTCGTATACATTGCATGATTTTTGTTTAAATCTCTTACCTTGTTATTTTAGGAAATTGCTTCTAGAGCAGCGACACACTATACCCTACCATGGGTAACTAACATGTGTGATTAAAAATTCATATGTGATAGGTGGAAATCAAAGAATTTTAAGAAGAAACATGAAAAATGAAAGAAAGCGCAAGCATCATTACCATACAATCATCGTTCTGGACCTATGTTCTTCGTGAAAATATTCGAAGGGTATTTCTAATATTTCTTTTCTTTCTATTTACATTTTTCCATTATGAATATCAACTGATTCTCTATGTTAAAACTACAAGAAAGATGGGTAAACTAAACTCTGCTCAATCATTTTTCATCATGTAAAACACCATTTTGATTCTGAACTTTGACATTTATTTCATTTTGGTCACTTAACTTTTAAAATTTTAATTTTAGTCCCTAAATTTTGAGGTTTGTTCTATTTTAGTTCTTTAAAAGTTCAATTTTAATCTGGTACTTTATAAACAAAAAAAAAAAATCGATTTTTATAGAAAATTGTTAATATTAATCAAAATTTGCTCAATAATGTTATAATACAATTTAATTAAAAAATGTTTAAAAAGTTGGTAATTCAAAAAAAATTATAAAGATTATTTTAAAGTTTTTTGAAATTTCAAAAATCAAAACATAACGAACTTCAAAATTTAGGAGTAAATTTTATGAAAGTTCAAAACTAAAATAAAATAAATCTCAAAATATAGTGATTAAAATTAAAATTTTCAAAATTTAAAGACGAAAATGGAATGAAAAAGATATTTTACCCTTCAAGCTTTGATCTTAGGCCTTACAACCCAAACTGTTTCTCTCTTCTTTTTCTTCATCCAATATTTTGTTTTTTTTAGTACAAGTTGGGGAAGGGGGACAACAAACCCTACATAAAGGGCACTACAGGGATTCAGTCTGCTGATCGAGTGGATGCTAATGCATCACAAGTGTCAGCTGAGCTATGTGTCAAAGTCATAGAATATGCTCTAACGAACCACGTCCTGACACAAGCCATGATGTGACTGAGGAGGACGGTGCATCATCCATCACACGTAGCAGAGTGTTCAATAATGTCAGCTAGATGCATCAGCATGGCTAAAATAGAAATTCGGGGACAGTGTCGGACGACATGGGTATGTCGACACTGCGCCCTTGCCTATGGGACAGAGGTTGCCACATATATCGAGAGGAGACCTTCCATCTCACTTTGGATTCCTGTGGGCCGAATGGATGCGTGTGCGAGCATATAAGCATGGCCAAAGTAATTTTGCTGCCTATTCGATGAAGCATAGTTGAGGCCTTGAAAATCTCGCTTAACGACCTGACGAGCCCTAATGTAAGGGCGATCCGAGTATGTGACTTTAGTTCTCTAAGGCTAGGTATGGCGAGTGTGAGATAATGGCGCCGCATGGGTCGAAGAGTGCGACCATGACATTTGGTATCAGAGCCTAAATTTGTGCATGCAGTCGGTTGAGATAGGAAGACCCGATAGTTAACATAAAGACAGTGCATCCGTGTCAAGTGTGCCACTGCGAAAAGACAATTGTGTGTCAATATAAAGCTGGAAGAAACCGGCTCTTTGAACTTGTGAATGTCTTGAGCAAACATGTCGCGAGGAAGTTGTACCTGTCTATAAAAGACCAGGTTCGTTTTCTAAGGGCTTGGTGGGACAAGACAGTGTGAAAGAACCATTATCATAAGAGAGATAATGCTAATGGTTGCCAGTAGAAGCGTCGTGGGTCGGTGCCACAAGTGTCGATCAAGTGCCAAGTTGTGCATAATGAGAGTCTATATGGATGGACAATGTGGCTAAGGCCAAGTAAAGTGTAATGACAAGTGTCCCTTGGGTCATTCCATATGCAAAATGGGTGACTTCTAACAGAGTTGTCAATAACCAGCATACGAAAAAGCCATCATGTTGACTAAGCGAAGCTCGAGTGAGTTGCTGAAAGACCAGGAGTGTCTTTGTACCGTTGCATGGGTGTGCAACAAATGAAATTAACCGAGGAGTAATGCCAATAACTTAATCTTCTACGAGAGTTCCGTTGTCTAGATGTCGCTAGATTCCGAAGTGAAGCTCAGAGATGTGCAGTGGGGTGCGTACCCCAAAGGTTAGGAAAGTGGTCGGAGCCGGTATTACGAGTCCTCGCCAACTATTCACGGAGGCTAAGGTGAGCTGTAGATTGGGTAGTTCGAGGCGTAATATTAGTTCGCGCAAAGTGGCCATACTTATCTGGTGAGGCCCGGGTCAAGTCCATAAATGGGAGAGAGAAGACCCATGATGGGATAACCTATAAGTAATGTGTTGTTCGTCATATTATTCTTAAGCATGAGTTGCTAGCAAGTCTACCAACAGCTAGTCGAAGGTTGGACCGTCAAAGGGGCGATGCCGAGTGTAAGCGGGGGAGAATGTCGTAACCTCCGTGGTTATGCCCCATGATAATTCATCGAGGGGAATGACTGGATTAAGTGGAGGAGGATATCCGAGTCATATAATATGCTCTGACGATCCACGTCCTGACAAACCATGATGTGACCGAGAAGGACGATGCATCATCTATCACACCAAGAAGATTGTCAATAGTGTCAGCTTGATGCATCAGGAAGCAAAGCCACGATGGTGCCAAGGTGTTAGTATCAAGGCTTAGTGGAGGCACGATGGGGCCCCTAGCCATCCCGATGATGCCAAGGCTCAAGATGGAGTTTTGACGAGCGACTCTGGAGTTAAGTCCGTATGAAGCTAAGATGTAAGCTCGCCAAGTTTGGTATAAATCGGACACCCAACAGACGCTCCAAGATGGCGTATGATTCCTCACTAAGAAGACATGCGTTGGTGGGAGACTGAAAATGGTCCAAAATGTATTGCAGGGGAGGCATGATGAGAGCTGAGCCCTATGGCCTAAGTGAGCTACCCCATGGCACATGCGTGTGCCGTGGTGTGGGGGAGCACTTCCAAGACGAGTGTCTTGGCCGACTTCTTTCGGGAATGGAAATCCGGGGACAGTGTCGGACGACACGGGTGTGCCTACACTGCATCCTTGCCCATGGGACGGAGGTTGCCACATATATCGAGATGCGACTTGCCATCTCACTTTGGATTCCCGTGGGCCGAATAGATGCGTGTGCGAGCATATAAGCATGACCGAGATAATTCAACTACCTATTAGATGAAGCATAGTCGAAGCCTTGAGAACCTCGCTTAAAGACTCGACGAGCCACAAAATATGGGTGATGGGAACTTGAGTTTCCCTCCAAGGCTGGCCATAACAAATGTAAGATCGGTGCCGCACAAATCAAAGAGTGAGATCGTGACATTGTGCGTGATTTGGCGTCCAATATTTTGCTTGGTTCTAACAAAATTGAAGCGAAGGATCTTCGCTTTGAGTTTACGCTGTATCTGTTAAACCTTACAGAGCAGCGAATTAAAAGCCATTTAACGAACTTCTTTTCTGGTCATGACCTTTTCTTCACTCTCCGCAAAGCTCACCCTTCTAGCTCTTCTCTCTGCCTCCACTTTCTATTTCCTCTACAAGTCCCGCCGTCTCAGAAAGCTTAAACTCTCCTTAAACCCTTCTCGTTGTTCTCGCACGGCCAAACTTTTCTTCATTTCCCAAACTAGTACCTCAAAAGCCCTTGCTCATCGTCTGCTCGACGTTTTGAATTCGATTGGGCTGGTGTTTGATCTCGTCGACCCCAAGGATTACGAGCCGGAAGATCTTTGTAAGGAGAATCTAGCTTTGTTCGTTGTTTCCACGTGGGAAGATGGAGGACCGCCTCCTCATGCTAAATTCTTCGTGAATTGGCTTTCCGAGAGCGCCGAGGACTTCAGGGTCGGTTCGTTGTTGCTCTCTCAGTGTAAATTTGCCGTGTTCGGCGTTGGGAGTCGAGCTTATGGAGAGGCATTTAATGGTGTTGCGAGGCATATTTATAAGCGGATGAAGGCATTGGGTGCGTAGGAGATATTGGCGGTTGGGGAAGGAGACGTTGATGGAGGTGATGTAGATAAGTGTTTTGATGATTGGAGTCGGAAATTGGTTGAGGTTTTGAAGGTTGATGATCTGGCAAGTGGTGCAGATTCCTATCTGGGATTGCCGGGGACAGTGATGCTGAAAGTCTTGAGGAGGACGACGAAGATTCCGACGTTCAGGCAGAGGACATTGTTGACCTTGAGGATATTGCTGGTAAGGGTCTGTCAAGAAAGACGAGGAATGTAGTCGAAACCAATGGGAAATTGAATGGCAAAAAAGTTATGGTGACTCCAGTGATCCGAGCGAGTTTAGAAAAACAGGCAAGATCGTTGGATTTTTTCTTCATTTTGTTTCTCATTGAAATGGTTCCACAATATGGACTGACTTGATAATTTGTCCTTGCAATTGTCTTAGTTGTTGTGAATTAAGAGCCTTGCTTCTTTTTCTTTTGTTGTTTAGTTGGCTATTTTAATGATTTTGCTTATGCAGGGATATAAAATTATTGGTTCACATAGTGGTGTGAAAATATGTAGATGGACAAAGTCTCTGCTTCGAGGACGAGGAGGTTGCTACAAACATTCATTTTATGGCATAGAAAGTCATCGGTAATGTCCCACATCTAATGCTATTTTGCACGGCCCTTGTTTTGTATTCTTTCTTGTTCACGATCTTTGTAATTTCTTATAGTTTTTTGCATTTAGTGGCAATGGCATGAAGCTCCCCCTTCCTAGGATATTGTTCTTAATTCTTTTTTTTTCTGTACACCTAGCTACTATTCATTCATCTTTCATCCAACCTCAACAATAGAAATTATTCTATTACCAAACTAAAGTGACATACTTAAGTTTACAATGAACTTCCAATCACTGTAAGTTGCAACTGAGTTTTGGGGCGTGGAAGTCATTCTGCTTTTTAACAAAATGTAGCGGCTTCAGATAATGTTTTCTTCAATATTCTTTGCTTGGCCATAGTTAACATTCTTTTGTGCTGATATTCGGATCTGATCCAATTGATTAGCAAGTGGTTAGGATAGTTAGTCGGTTCATCGCTTGGAAGGCTATATAAGTGTAACGTACCCCTATTATGGAATAGAACTTACATCTTTAAAGAATTGATTCAATTAATTGGGAGGGGACCTTGTGGTAGAGTTGTACTCTATCATTTGGTGTCAGAGCATTTTGATCCATGGATCATGACTCGTTTCTTGATGCGGTGATCGCAAAATTAAGTGACGAAAGTTTTATCGAATCAATGTTGCAAAAAATAGTAGAGGCATTTTGCAAATTTTGCGATGAGACAATGGAAGTGTTTAGGAAGTCGAGTGATTCAAGAATTGGTTCTCCACTCCAAGCTCATGAAGAGAGGTTTGCAAGAATGAGAATGGAATGGGAAGATTATTTGGCCAAAATCATAAGAGAAAAAGAATTAAAGTTGGCTAAATTTGAAAGAGATGAGAAAAAACTGATCCAAGAAATTGCCTTGTTGGAGAAGACAGAACAAGAAACTACGTTGGTGGAATCCAAGAAAGAAGAGATTGATGAAATAATGGAGGATGATTCCATAAATGAGTTGCAAGAATGTGAGAAGAACTTGGCAGATGGTACCACAGTGTAAGGTTCTAAGGAGGGTGATTTCGAGGGTGAAAGAAAGAAGTCGTATCATAAAGGTAAAATTGAAACACTTGAAGAAAATAATGAAGAACATGAAGGGTAGTGATTTTAGAGAAAGGAATAGAAGTGAACTATCAAATTGTTCAAAATAACGTGAGCATCATGCTTGGATTGCAGTAAAAATCTATTGAATCTTGTAATACTGTTGAAGGGCAATTCAAAAGTGATTCAACATTAAATTGTGGAACTGATGTTCTATTTGATCCTTGGTAAACTGGAACACCATCAACATTTAATAGATTGAACCTTTGTTCTTCATAGATTATTGCCTTGGCAACAAGCTTATTATCCAATCTAGGAAAGTTTTCAAGAAATCGAAATAAGAAGACGAAGACCATGGAAATCTTGAGCCATACGATTCAGGGATACCGAATGAGCGCAAGTTTTAGGTTGGTGATTCTGTTCATTGGCGCAAAATCGAGAAGGTTTGAGGGATGACGTTCGACGAGGAAAATTTTTTTGGATTCACGATATCTCCTCTCCTAACAATTGCAATTTGAACCATTAGACCCTACCCTTGTGGGGAATTCGACTCATGTGCGCGACCCAACCGAGTCTCTCTCGAGAATGCCCGCGTTCCCTTTTGCGCTAACTATTGATGGGGATCAGCATAGATTGATTGTTCTCCGGCACGTTCGTACATGGGTGCATCAGATTTTGCTCGATCAAGAGCATGAGGAAGACCATGAGAATCGATCGTTCATGGAGATTGAGAAAGTGATGTGACCAAGTTTAATCCTCGGCCTCCAATCACCTTATCAACCCACCAGCAGCCGCCGCCAATTCCGGCCACTGCAAATTTTTAATGGAAAATTTTTTGTCCTTTTTTGTTTCTTTTAGTATTTTGCAGTTCAATTCATGTTCTTTTTTATTTTGTTTGTAAACACCTCGAGGATAAGGTGACTTTTTGGGGGCCGGGACGTGATATGATCCAATTGGTTAGTAAGTGGTTAGGATAGTTAGTTGATTAATCACTTGGAAGGCTATATAAGTGTAACCTGCCCCTATTATGGAATAGAACTTACATCTTTAAAGAATTGACTCAATTAATTGGGAAGGGACCTTGTGGTAGAGCTGTGCTCTCTCATATTTGGTAACTTAATTTTTTCCGTATGTGACCGATATCTTAAATTTGCATAACATAAGCCGAAAGCCTCATCTTTTCTTCTCTTTTCTTTTCTCCTTGCATTCTTTTTTGTTTCTTTTCTGGTGCATATTGTGTCCTAAGATCCTTTGATTTGTCAACTTGCATTATGAACTCTTCATTCTCCAAGGTTACTTTTCAGGAATATTTCAAGCTGTCTATTTACTTTCCTTTCTCTCAACAAGACTTTACTAAGCTCTATAGATTTATGGATAGTAACTTTTCAATTTTGAGAACAGATGCATGGAGGCAACTCCTAGTTTGGCTTGTGCCAACAAATGTGTTTTCTGCTGGAGGCATCACACAAATCCTGTAGGAAAGAGTTGGCAGTGGGAGATGGATGATCCACTGGATATTGTAAACTCTGCAATAGATTTACACACAAAAATGATCAAGCAAATGAAAGGTGTTCCAGGTTAGTACTCCTGCCTTAAAGCACCTGCCTCTGACTGAGACTGATTAATATATTGTTTTTTGAAGACTATCTTATCTTATCTTTAATCAGTTAGACTTAGTCATGATGTTGTAGAATCTGAATTTTATTAGTAAATCACCAATATTATATTATCACTATTTATTGTTTTTTTTAAAACTGTTTAGCAATGCATTAGCACAAGTTTGTGGTGAAATCTGTGGCTAAAGGTTTGTTCCCTTTAGGAGGTTTGTTCCTTTCAATAAAACTTAGTAATATGTAATCTAAGTTTTCTAACTTCGTCTGGTTCAAAAAATAACTATCTAAGATTCATGCATGTCTGGATGCTTGAGAATGTTAACCTTCGTTTTTTTTTTGAAACCGAAAAATCGAAACTTTGCTCCACTATAACCGGGTTAACCAACCACGCCCGTTTCTAGGCTAGACACTGGGAAACATCGAAGGAATGAAGACATCGTATTTTATTTTATAGTACCTATCAATGAGAATCTTGAGCAGATGTTTGAAATGAAATTCATCTTTCGATTTATTTTTACTTTTCAATTTTTAAAGTTAATTTTTACGCTAATCATGATAATGCAATTAATGAGAGTACATTCATGTAAACTAATTTGTAAGTCGATGAACAATTTATTGCACAGTTTGCGCTCACTTGAGTACATATAAAACCTTGCTCCTTTACAAAACAAGCATAATGCTAATTTTAGTGATTGAAATCTAACTGTATGGATAGTATAAAATTTAAAGTTCATTTATAATGCTAAAATGTAAAACTAGTTTTACAAACATGAATGCTAGGTGTGATGGCATATTTTCATTAGTTGGTACTTGGTAGTTGGAATTTTTGTTTTGACTATGAGGTTACAGTCATTAATGCATTGTTATCTAGTTGATAAGCAATGTCTTCCTGCAGGTGTTACGCAGGAGAAATTGGAAGAAGGCCTTTCTCCTAGACATTGTGCCTTATCTCTTGTTGGTGAACCTATTATGTACCCAGAGATTAATACACTAATTGATGAATTGCACCAAAGGAAAATTTCAACTTTCTTAGTAACAAATGCTCAGTTTCCCGAAAAAATACAATTGCTGAAGCCAGTTACCCAGGTTTGCGTGCTTTACAAATTTTCTTGTCTAAATAACATAAACTGTCAGGCTTATTATATGCTCTAGATATCTAGTTACATATTTGATTCTATGACGCATGCAGTTGTATGTCAGTGTAGATGCTGTGACAAAGGAGAGTTTGAAGGCTATTGATAGACCACTTTTTGGGGACTTCTGGGATTGCTTCATTGTAAGTTCCCCACCTTCACCTCTTTCCCAGTCTATCTCCTGAGCTAGGCTTCATGGGAACTAATGAGAAAAAATAAATATTATGGGGGATGCTAAAACAAACATGTTTAAAGCAAACTGTTTGCTGTTCCCGCCTCCCGCAATAGTCAAACATGTGTCCTGAAGTAGGATGCGCAATGGTCGAACGAAAGCTTTGGGTTTGAAGGAGTGCTCCCCTCAAGGTCCAAAATTCGAGACTCACCTGTACATTAATATTTAGACACTTCTCGTGTCTCCATATCTCTGATGTATCCAGATGTTGCAGCCTAGGGGTGGGCCAGTGGTGCCCCAAGATATAGAGGAGTATGAGTTCTAAGTTCCCGGGTTATAAAGAAATAGTCAAAACATGTATAGGCAACTTCAAACTGCTCTAAACTGTTGCCTCAGAAAAGGACTTCACATCAAAAAATGAAATTTCCTCACAAGTCATAATAATAAACATTTATACGTAGAAAAGCTAAAAGCATGCAATGCACATGATTGTATCACGTCATTGATGAATCTTTTTCGATGACAGCTCAAAGGTCTTAAGTTTTATATCTCGCTGCTTTGTTGCTGTTATCTACTTTGTAGTTTGCGTCTCTTCTTTTCATGTAGAAATCAGAAGACCTGTAATTTCATCTGAAAACAAAGGACGCAATTTCAATTGAAATCTTGAAAGACATTCTACTTTCCTGAGTTCATTGTCAAAAATGCTAGATAAGGCTTGCATGTGTTTACTTGGGGGGAAACAAGACTTGTTGAGTTTCAATTTGTCGCATCAGAACTCAAGTTCTTTGATTATTATGTACTTAATCTTGCTGCAGAAATTATGTGGACCAGAGGAAATTTTTCTGTGAATATATAATTTATGCGCTTCCAAAATGTTGCAGGATTCCTTGAAAGCTCTAAAAGACAAGCAACAGCGAACTGTTTATCGGTTGACATTGGTTAAAGGGTGGAACACAGAAGATATTGATGCCTATTCAAATCTATTAGCATTGGTAGACCCGATTTTGTAGAAATCAAAGGCGTAACATATTGTGGATCGTGAGTTTTTTATTTTATCTATTTTGCATTAGATAGGGATGATGTTGTTTTATAATTGTGGGAGCTTAACAAGTCTAATAATTCTGTAGTTCTAATACTTCGAAGTTGACAATGGAGAACGTTCCTTGGCATTCTGATGTGAAGTCCTTTTCTGAGGCTTTAGCTGCAAAAAGTCAAGGGGAGTATGAAGTTGCTTGTGAGCATGTGCACTCATGTTGCGTTCTTTTGGCTAAAACTGACAAATTTAGACTCAATGGCCAGTGGTTCACCTGGATAGATTATGCGAAATTCCAGAAACTGGTTGGTATTCATGACAACCAATCTGCCATGAAATCTATTATGTTTAATCCTCTCCATTAAATTTATCATTTTTATAAAATTTCAGGTGGCCTCCGGAAAACCTTTTGATAGCAAGGACTACATGGCGCCAACGCCGTCATGGGCTGTATATGGCTCTAACGAAGGTGGATTTGATCCTGATCAATCCCGGTATCGGAAGGAGCGACATCATAGACCAAAACCCACGTCTTGATAATTTTGAACGTCCGGGTCAGTTTTGTTCAATGGTCTAATCAGTTTTGTTGTGGACAATTGTAGTTTATATTATTCAGCTGTAAAACAGCCTGGCATTTCTTATTTAGAAAATAAAAACCCCTTGCTTGGCATTTCATCCTTCCCATATAAATGTTTAAAGTCGTTCTACTTTTCTAATTACAAAAGATATAGAGTTTGCTTAGTTATGAAATATAAAACGTGTTTTCTAATTTTGGGGGAAAAGGTTAATACCATAATTTCATTTCCTTATTATTTATGTTCTTGGTTAAGGAAGAACAAAAAATTAGCTCCGAAAATTTGGACTACATCTTGTTTTCTCTTTTAGCTTATTTCCCTCAACACAGTTGATTATATACTGTTGTAGGCTAAAATATCCCGAAAGACTCGGAAGAGATTGGGACCCGCACGAAGGGCAAATAAGCGAACGCTAACCCCCTGAGGGTCGGCCAAATGGAGGCCTCGACCCCCAGGGGGTCGGCCACTCCATTGTCGACCCCTCGGGGGTTGGCCTCGCCATAGCCGACCCCCCGGGGGTCAGACAAATGGAAGCCACAACCCCCCTCCCCTCGGGGGTCGGCCGAGCAAGTTCGACTCCTCTGGGGTCGGCCAAGGAAGGCCTTGACCCCCCGGGGTCGGCCCTTGCAGCCTCACCCTCCTCGGGTCCAGCAACGAGTAGGTCAATCTGAGTGGATTGGCCGTGGAGGTCAGGACTCTCCGAAGAGTCGACCGAGTCCAAGTAACATTTGGAGGCGTTGCACCTCGTGGCGTCACCTGTTACAACGAGTAGGTTAATCCGAGTGGATTGGCTGTGGAGGTTAGAACTCTCCGAAGAGTCGACCGAGTCCAAGTAACGTTTGGAGGGGCTGCACCCCGTGGCGTCGCCCGTTACAACGAGTAGGTCAATCCGGGTGGATTGGCCGTGGAGGTCAGGACTCTCCGAAGAGTCGACCGAGTCCAAGTAACGTATGGAGGCGCTGCACCCGTGGCGTCGCCCGTTTCAACGAGTGGGTCGGCCCGATGGGGTCGGCCGTGTAGGTCAGAACTCTCCGAAGAGTCGACCAAGTCCAGAATCAAGACCGTTACACCTCTAAAGGGTAACAGTCAGGAGTTACGCTGGTATTCATACCTGGCTCAATGACAGACGTTTCTACCAGCTGGCCATTATATCGCATAAGTGAGATGCAGCGGTTACGAGACCGGCTGCTATAAAAGTTAAGTCATTTCTCCATTTCAAGGGAAGGATCCTAAGCTAAGTACTTTTAAACCATTCTTAGTACTATAAACTATTCCCCTAAATTCCGTTTCTGAATTAGGCATCGGAGGCCCTGTGACTCACACTACACTGGTGTGTCCTAATTTTGCTTTTTTTGCAGGCCCTTTCATCCTCAGTTAAACAAATCATTACTGTAGATATCCGTTGACCATTTTTCGGCATCAACAGTTGGTGCCGTCTGTGGAGACGAGAGAGTGTTCTACCTAAAAACGCTAAAAATCCAATCCATTTTCCTGCGAAAAATGTCGAACGTTGAAAACGCCCACCACCACGGTGTCGATGAAGAATCGGACGTCGAGCATGCTCCGAGAAGGATTGCCTCTAGAGGACATGACGTTGTTCATGTTGAAAACCACTCTGATCCAGAGGGTGCGGTAGCCAGGCAAGAACTCGAGCTGCAGATCCAACGTTTACGAAATTGGAGGAACGAGTGCAAGGGATGACGGAGAGTTTCAGCTGCCTAGTAGAGTTGCTCCGGCAACCCCCTCCGGCTCAGGCAACTGACGCTTGGAACTAACAACAGTCGCAGGAGGCGACACAGTCACACAGCGACAGTCGACCAATAAAAAGGTCGCGGCGGAAAAGACAGCTCCGTTGGTCCAGGACCCTGCTAAAGGAAAAGCCCCAGCCACGAAGGCGTCGAAAAATGCGCATTTCCGGCACCAAAGACCGGTCGAACGACTTCGACTAGGCGGTAATGACCGGAGGAAGGAACATTCGGTCCACCAGAGGATCGAATCCAAAACAGCGGAGTCTTCTCGGACGCAATCAGTCCGAAGTAGCTAGCTTAGGAGTACCACGAGAGGATCATCCACCCTGCATCCCCCTAAAACTCCTAGTGCCCGTACGGCGGGATCAGACTTGGGAGCGGATCTCAAGGATGTGATTAACCAACGTCGAAGAGAGGCGGGATGTGACGGAGCCGAGGCACAACCTTGGCTGGCCCAACTTCGTCTCCTCCAAGACAAATTGGGGAGCATGAAGAAGGCGTAGGACCAAGACGGACTGGACCTGGACAGCTTGGTCGACTAGGTCGACCCCCCTTCACTGACAAAATCATGGAGGAGTCCGTCCCAGCAAAATTCAAGCTCTCTGCAATCAAGGAGTATGATGGATCTACGAATCCAGTAGAGCACTTAGACTCCTATCGGGCGTGGATGGAACTCCACGGAGTCCAAGAGGCGATCAAGTGTAGAGCATTTTCATTCACGCTTACAGGACCAGCCCGAAGATAGTTCAGGCAGCTCAAGCGCAAGTCCATTGCCTCTTTCAGAGAGCTGGCCAGGGCATTCGTCACCCTATTCCTAGGAGGGCGAGATGAGAAGAAATCGATCACACATTTACTAACCGTGAGGCAAAGGAGTCATGAGACTCTTCGGGAGTACATTGCCCGCTTCAATAGCGAGGCGCTGAACGTTGAAGGGTACTCTGACAGCACGGTTCTCGCAGCAGTCGTTGCCGACTCAGGGATGAAAAGTTCTTGTGGTCGCTGGGGAAAAAGGCTCCACTCACTTATGCTGAGTTGCTAATAGAGCACAAAAGTACATGAGTGCAGGAGAGCTGGTCAACTCCCGAGGAGGCACAGAAGGAAGGCGCTCCCTTCTAGAGTTCAAGAAGTCAGACAGCCGTCGTGAGGCTGATTACCAGGAATCGCGGAAAGCGACGGGCGGAAGAGCGCCCGGTGAAAAAAGAGAAGGTCGAACGACGAGGGCCCTCCAGCCGGTTCGAGAAGTACACTCCCACGGCAATTTTCGTAAAACACATTTTGATAGAAATTCAAGATAAGGAAAAAGCTGAAGTGGCCAAGCCGGATTAAGGCAGGGTCCAACAAAAGAAATAGAGGCACATACTGCCTATTTCACAGGGACCATAGCCACGCTACCTCGGATTGCTACGACCTGCAGGAATCCATAGAGTCCCTCATCCGAAGAGGACGACTGGACAAGTACGTGGGAGGGTGAAAAAACGTTTGAGTCCCCTAACAAGAAAAGGGGAGGAGAAAAGTCACCACAGCCGCCGGAGATCAGAACTATCATCGGAGGGCTGGCCGACAGAGAGTCCAACCGAAGTCGGAAGGACAAAGTGAGGCAGGCTAGAGCCGCCCTAAAGGGCGAAGAAATGCGCATGATGGAAGCAGTAGACGAGCAACTGGGCTTCACTGCTGCTGAGGCTGGAGCACTGCACTAGCCGCACAATGACGCCTTAGTGGTATCCCTGACCATATCCAACATCCGCGTTAGAAGGATCCTCATTGACGGAGGCAGTTCGGCGGATGTGTTGTCACTAAAGGCGTACGACGCCATGAAGCTGGGAAGGGAAAGGCTCAATCCGAACTTGATGCCCCTAGTCAGATTTGGCGGCAGCACTCAGGTTCTTGAGGGATCAGTCGAACTCCTAGTGACCTTTGGCGAAGGGGACAACATAGTCCTGCACTTCGTCAATTTCTTGGTGGTGAATGATGATTCTGCCTACAACGCAATACTGGGAAGACCCACGATTCATGGGCTAAGGGCGGTCGTGTCAACTTACCACCAGGTGATAAAGTTCCTTACTCCTATGGGGATAAGGCAAGTCAGAGGAGAACAACTATTCTCGAGGGAATGCTACCACACAGCCCTACGAGGCGTGGTAAAAGGTCCCTGAAGTAAAAAGCTGTTGATAGAGGACCTGTTCCAAACGAGGCTGTCCATAGAACAACACCTGTGGGGGTACAAGTCTAACAAGTACCTAGGTTCCAAAGCGCCAAGGCCGATGCTTTGGCAAAGTCAAAGGTCGCCTACGAAATCAAGGCGGACAAGACCGTGCCAGTAGAGATCCTAGGCAAGCCTAGCATCACTACCAAGCCGTTGCACGAAGTTAGCAAGACAACCCCTATCTCGCCAGCAACGTCGCTCACCCCCTTCCTTGAATACTTAGGGGAGGGGAAGTTGCCAGACGACAAAAAAGACACCCGACGATTTAAGTTCAACACTTCCAGAAGGTGCACAAAGGTGTCTGTGGGAATCATGAAGGGGCAAGGTCCTCGTCTAAAAAGTTTGGCCGATCATGGCCGAAGACTCCAAGAAGTATACTTGGGCATGCGACAAGTGCCAGAGGTTCGCTGCCATCCAGAGGCAGCCGCCCGAGGTCCTAACTAGCAAGTGATGTGGGCGTACCGCACTACACCCAGGACGCCAACAGGCGAAACCTCCTACTCGCTACCCTTTGGGGCGGAAGCAGTCATTCTAGTCGAGATAAGACTTTCATCCTTGCGCGCAGAGTCTTTTGAACCAACTCAAAATGACCAGCAGCTGCGGATGAGTTTAAATCTCCTGGAAGAGAAAAGGGACGCAACCCACATAAGGGTAGCACAGTACAAAGGCTGCATTGCCAAGTACTACAACTCCCGAGTCAAGGCAAACCGCTTCAAAGTTGGCAACTTAGTGCTGAAATGGATGATGTCAAACACCAAGGAACTCAACAGTGGAGTCCTGAGGCCAAATTGGGAAGGACCGTACCAGGTCACCTAAGGGGCACACCCAGGCGCCTACTACCTCGAGGACATGGACAGGAATAAGATCCTCTATCCTTTGAGTGCAGAACACTTGAAAAAGTACGTTCAATAGAATGTAAATCAAGTTGTTAATGAATAAAGTGTTATTTTCTCATTCTTTCTGTAGCAACCCGGTCCATAACCATAAGGTTATAGCACGGACGTTACTAATGCATGAAAAATTTAAAGAAAATTTCGGCAGAGTTTCCCCTAAAATATGGAAAACCCATACGTGCAAAACATGTAAAAACAGAACCTGGACATTAAAATACATTTAAAACGACCCTGCAAGTTCCAAACAAAACAGTTATCCTATCCAGGCAGTCAACAAACCAGAAGAAC
>JBBMEG010007533.1:14331-34809 GCA_037832605.1 Cyclanthera cordifolia | reverse complement strand
TGTAACTCAGTATTTTCATTCTCTAAAACGAATCTGGCAGGATCTTGATCTGTTTGACACTTATGAGTGGAAGTCCGTTGAGGATCAGAGACACTATCAAAAACTGGTGGAGAACGGTCGAATCTATAAATTCTTGGCAGGTCTTGATATTGAGTTCGATGAAGTCCGAGGCCGGATTCTAGGTAAAATTGATCTCCCTACTATTAATGAAATTTTTTCAGAAGTTCGCAGGGAAGAAAGTCGACGACATGTAATGATTGGAAAGAAGACTGTTGACTCGGTGGAGAGTTCAGCCTTGGTGGCAGAGGCGACGACGATCAGGACAGCTCCTAAGACGTTTGATCAAGCTACCAGACCCCGTGTCTGGTGCGATTACTGCAATAGACCACGTCATACTCGGGAGACGTGCTGGAAACTCCATGGAAAACCTGGATATCAAAAGACCGGGAGGCAGGGAGATAGAAATACTCGTTCACACCAGTCGAGTGCAAATGCTGCAGACTCAAATACCTTCGGCAACGATCGGGCATGACATCTCGATATCTTTCTAGAACACGTTGAATTCCTGCAGGGATTACTTCTTTGGATACAACTTTTTCTACCATTGGGATAGCCATAAACGTTGGTTTGTTGTGAGCGAGCCCTCTTTTTAGTTGAAGGGCCGAGATCATCTTTGCGCCGTTTGGTTGTTTGATAGAGGCTTGGATGACAGTTGGACTTGAGGCCGTGATGACTAAACATTTGGCAAGGGGCATCGGGATGACTTTGTGTTCCAGAAGGAACTCTATTCCTAGGACGACATCGAAGTCATCCATCTTGACGATCACGAAGTCCACATGTCCTTCCCAATCCCCGATCTTTAATGCAGCTCTTCTAGCCACACCCACGATGGGCAAAGCGGCTGAATTAACGGCTTTCATCCTCCTCGTGTCTCGGTCCCATGATAGGTTTAATTGACAGGCCTCGCTTTCAGTCATAAAATTATGGGTGGCTCCAGAGTCGACCATGGTACTCTTTGTCGACCTTCGATTGACCCATGCGTCAACGTACATGAGTCCACGCTCTAAGGGCTCCTCAGGATGGCCCATTTTGTTTTGTAGAGCCGATAAAAACTTAAAGGCTCCCATACGAGAGTCATCGTCTTCTTCTTTTTGTGGCGTACTTGATTCGGCAGGTCCAGTAGTTGTCTCAGCATCAGTGTCAAATGTGGCTTGAAAGGCTTGGAGGGCCGCTTTCTTCGGACACTCGAATGTTCGATGTGTCCCTTTGCATATGAGACAGCCTAGGGGTCGATATGGCCCTCGTCCTTGGTACCCTCCCCTAGGTTGAAAGGGTCTCCGATCCCCGCTATTCGTTTTATCTCCATTCTCCGCTGCCGCCTTTAGGCGAAACAGAACGGGTTGCGCTCTTAGTGTTGTTCGAGGGAGCAGGATTCTTTCTCGTATCTTGAGGTGAGTCAACATTCAAATCGTACAGACGTTCCGCCACCGCATAAGCGGTCAAAAGGTCTTGAACTCTTTGTTTGTATAGTTTTGATTTCGCCCACGACTTCAATCCTTCGACAAAACAGAAAACTGTCTTTCTCAGACATATCGCGTATGTCCAACATTAATGCTGAAAACTGTTTGACATAGTCTCGAATACTGCCGATTTGTTTAAGCTCTCTTAGCTTGCGCCTCGCTGGAATTTCAACGTTTTCGGGGAAAAATTGTGATCGATGCTCTTGCTTCAACTTTTCCCATGACTCAATGGTACACCTACCTTGTTCGATGTCTATGAATCTAGATCTCCACCAAAGTTTTGCATCATCGGTTAGATGCATGGTTGCCAAGGTAATTTTGGACTCGTCGGACGACGTGTTCGTGGCTCGAAAATATTGTTCCAAATCGAAAATGAAATTCTCTAGAGCCTTGGCATCACGAACGCCGCAGAAGGGTTTTGGCTCCTAGACTCTTACCTTGTTTAGCTGAACTATGCCCCCGTTTGGGCCATGATTCCCCACCGCTTTCATAGTGAGGTTCAGGTTTCCGTTCAGATCCTCAATTTGAGCTTTGAGGAGGTCAAACGTGACCTTATTATCCTCCGAAAGGTCAGTGACCATTTGAATTATCGTCTACTGGGAGCTGTCTAGGACATCGACACGCTCCTCCATGTGGGCAACAGAGCCCGTCGAACTGTCCCCTCGCTCAAAAGCGGTAGGACGAGAAACTTTCTCTTTGAGGGACTCGACCCTCAACATCAACTCCTGGACCGGCATTCCGTCCATGCGGCCAGCTACCGCGTCAATCTGACTCGACTTGGCCTCGATCTCACCCAATCGAGTTTCCAAGAATCGAACGTTATCTGGGACTTCCACCAGGTAGAGCAGTTGCTCTTCTATCTCGACGAGCTGGTCGGATTGCGACTTACCGAGTTGCTTGTTAGCAGACATAATTGACCAAGCAACTTTCTTTGAACCGTTTCGGCTCTGATACCAACTATCACGATCGTATTCCGCTGAGCGGCGAAGAAAGCGTGTCGGGCCCATTCTCACACACGAACGGGCTTCACGGGAAAATTTCGGAAAGCCGGTGGCACGAATGGGCTCTCACGGGAACCTTCATCTCGCGTCTCGGGAAAAACATATTGAAAAAAGTATTTTAGAAAATATTTTGAAAGGGTTATATGCCTTGAGCAGTTTACAGGAATTTAGACAAAAGCTTTCAACATATAACTTGGTGGGAGTTCACTACCCCCTATAGTACATTCTGGGCCATTTTTGATGTGGCAGGCTTGCATATCAAAATGGCGAGGAAGCATACAGGGTGTCGCGATACACAAAAGACAAGGGCCAAGGGCCAACGACATAAGGAAAGCCTACACTAGAAAGCATGATGACGAGGGGTTGCAAAGGCGCCATGGGCAACAAGCCTTGGACAAGCATACATGAGGTGTCAGGGCATACGAAAATGGACGGCCATGGGCAACACGCCCTGGACAAGCCCTGGACAAGCATGACCGTGACACCTTGGACCTCAAGCTCCAAAGTTTCGTTGTGTTTGTGCAACTCGCACCTTGAAATACACAAGGAGTTAACATTGATGTATCTTGGGAAAAGGCTTGAATGAGATCACTCGAGAGGGAGGTTCTAGGTACCTTATACCTAAGTTCATTTTGTATTTTTCATATTCCTCTCAATATAATATAGATTTTTTTTATATATTCGTGAGTGTCCGGGCCAACTTGCGCACAACTCGACTATTCTCACGAGACATACCGCTTGATCTTACAACATTTTGATATTAGAGAAACCCGTAAAAAATAATTCCTAAATAGGTGGCCACCATGGATTGACCCACAACATTTTGGGGTCTTTTTGTCCTTTAGATCACTACCCATGGTGGTTCTATCAATAATATAATACAGATTCGAGTTCTTGTAAGGAAGAGTCCTCACGCTATAATTATCAATACAAGCAACAAACTCAGAAAAGCTGAGTCTGAAGACCAAGTTTAAAGAGAAGTGAAATATGAAGGAAGAAGCTATATATTATCCAAATATAATACCATCCATTGAAACAAATAAAACAAACTTTGGTGTCACCTCGCTTTTTAATGCATCTGTAGCTGTCATTCTCTCAGCAGGATCAATTGCAAGAAGTGTATCAATAAGAGGAAACGACGATGGTGGAAAATCTTTATAAGTATCTTTTATACATCTCTTATAAGGATCTCGGGGCCTAAATAAGGCTGCATTGGGTAACTTTGCTCTCTTCAAATAGTCATCTGAAGGTGTGCCACACAGCTTGAATATCTTGTGTAGTTGCTCAACCTAGAGAGTAGTAAAGACATCAGATGCACTAATCTCTACTAAGATGTAGGCACAAGAAAATGTGTAGTTGCCCAACCTAGTGCATATCATATATCAAAGTTGTAAATTGTCTATTGATGAATGGGAAGCGTAGTAGATATTGTGCAGCTCGTACTAACACTCTAAAGAAAGAAGAAGTTTAATCCAAAAGCTACAAGACGCTGACAACGTAAATGCATGTATTCATGGAAATGTTCTATCTATTCATGTAAACCAACTTTCAAAAAATGGTTAAACAATGAACCTACATTTTATGTCAAGGTCCAATTATGAGGAAAAAAAAACATCATGGGTCCAAAAGAATTAAGAGGTTATGAGTTTAATCTATAGTGGACACCTACCTAAAAATTAATTTCATATGAATTTTCTTGACAATCAAACGTTGTTAAGTCAGGAAATTATCGAGTTTAATCTATGGTAGACACCTACCTAAATTAATTTCATATGAATTTTCTTGACAATCAAATGTTGTAGGGTCAAGAAGTTAACTCGTGAAATAGTTGAGGTGTGCATAAGTTGATCCAAATACTCACAAATAAAAAAGAGCATACAAACCTTCTATCACTTGCATCCACACATCACCACTACTTAATGCGCCACGGCCTATAAAATATAATTTCCCTTAACCAAAAAAACCCTGCTCTCACAATGATCAAAATTTGGCAATCTTTTGAAAACCAGCCCATGGCCATAAACATAATAAAGGCAATCAGATTTTGTTGAAACGTGATTTTGAAAAAGAGGATGTGGTAGAGTGTGTGAAACCGAATAATTACCTCTGTACGGCCAGGCATTATGGGCTTCTCGGCTAATAACTCGGCTAAAATACAACCTGCACTCCAAAGGTCGATCCCAACACCATAATGGGTTGCACCAAGTAGAAGCTCAGGAGATCGATACCATAAGGTAACAACACGGTTAGTCAATGGCTGCTTGTGTTTTGGATCAAAGAAAGTAGCAAGACCAAAGTCAGCAATCTTAAGCATCCCTTCACCATTAATAAGAAGATTAGAACCCTTAATATCACGATGAAGCACCCTATGGCTGTGACAATGCTCAAGTCCTGATAGCAGTTGTTGCATGAAACACTTAACCTACAATATAAAACCCTCTAAATTAAAGAAAGATCACAATCCGCATCACTAATGAGAATTAAATGAAAACTTGTACTAACCTGAGCCTCAGTAAATTTGATGGATGGATTTGCAGAAAGTCCAGCTAAATCATGCTCCATGTACTCAAATACAAGATACAAACTACATGACATCCTTGAAGTAACCAAACCCTCTAACTTTACAACATTAGGATGGTCAAGGCGTCGCAAAATGAGAATCTCTCTGGCCATAAATCTTACACTTTCTGGCTCTAAATTGTCAAATCGAACCTTCTTCAGTGCAACAACTTTACCTGTCAGTATATCTTTTGCTTTGTACACATTACTGTATGTTCCTTGTCCAATCTGTGCATTAGATGTAAGTTAATTTTCACCCAAAAGATAGAGATAAGCTCCATAGAAACAAATGCAGTCGTGTACCACAATTAACCCTAGATGACGTAAAGAAGGAAGACGGAGGAATATTGTCTCCCTTGTTTTGTCTTTTATTAAAATGACCAATATATTAAGTGTTGGTTGATATAATTAAATTTATCACAACCTATTCAGCTTAAGCTTTTGAGTTGATTGATGATTTAACATAATTCAATAAGGTATCAGAATAGGAGTTCCTAAGTTCAGATTAAACTTTTAGATTGA
This sequence comes from Cyclanthera cordifolia, assembly GCA_037832605.1. NCBI lineage: Eukaryota > Viridiplantae > Streptophyta > Magnoliopsida > Cucurbitales > Cucurbitaceae > Cyclanthera > Cyclanthera cordifolia. The sequence continues at coordinate 29,207 of JBBMEG010007533.1, read as the reverse complement.
TCGGTGATTTAACGTAATTCAATATTAAGATTTTCACTCAAGATTAACCCCAAAATCTCAAATTTGAAAAATATATTTCCAAAGGTTGCAATATGAAATTAGATTTTTACTTTATATCTTAAACACACCTTGACTATTCTCACCGGATAAATTGTCACACCCTAGTCAAAGAAACTCGTATGAAATTATTTCTAGGTCGATGGCCACCATGGATTGAACTTGTAACCTTTTACATCCTCAAGACCCTCTTTGACACACGTAAAAACTTTACTCTGAGGAAATTTATTGGTTCTTTCCACCCCACATCCAGTTCCTGATCATCAATAGTATATTTATATATACAAAACGAGTAGACTTATAGCAGTGAAAAGTGACAGAATAAATATCAATTTACTAACCACAAAAGAAAAACAATAATTACACAATAGTAGAATGAAAAAGCACTTGGATAGTAAAATGGTTCTCAAAGAGAAAAGAGCACACCTTATCAATTTTCTCAAATGTATCAGCCTTCCTCGGGAGCCAACCAGTGAGTGCCTCCCCACAAACTGCTGTAAGCCAAGAAGGCCATCCAGCCGCCACCTGCTCCCCTTGAGATTGCTTTGGCAAATTACTCAATCTGGGGTTAGGTTTCAACTTTCTTCTCTGCTCTTTAGTCAAAGCCCGATCCCCATGCCCATGCTCTTCCTTCTGAGTAACCTCAACAACATCCGCATCAGCTTCATTTCTTTCCAAATCATCACCACATTCAGAGCTCTTCTCCTTCTCCTTCTTATCCTCGGAATCTGCTAAGTTTCTGGAAGCTACTTCTCGGCTACTTATACATCCCATTTCTCAAAATCAAACACCATTTCTCATCTCCATGCCAAACAACAAAATCCCCATCTAATGCAAATATCTAAAAAAATAGTCCTCAACAAATTTTCAACCATGAAAAGCAACAGAAATCAACAATTAACACGAGAATGCCATAAATTGCTCAACGAATTCAACATAAACCCAGAAATTTACAATTGATTGTGTCATTAAAACAAGGGAAAAGCTGCGAATGGAACAAATGGAGCAGTAACTCGGCCTGAAAAAAGTATGCCCAGAAAGCTTTTCAGAGAGAGAAAGCTGTCAGTGGTCAAATCGAACCCCACAACAACAAATAATATTCAATTAGCTTTAGGGACAGATGTGGAGAGAGACCTTTTTTCGAGCTGTAACGAACTGGGTCGAGAATATTTCGGTCTTTTTTCTTCTGAAAGTCACAGCTACGGATATAGACTGGGAAGAAACTTGTGGAAGTGAATGGGGGCAGTAGAAATAGATCTTCCACAAAACTCTCAACGAGTCAAAGCCAACCGCCTTTCTGCATTATGTATCCCCTGTTTTCTACTACATTTTCTTCTTTTTCGGTGTAATACGAACTCGTTGGTAATAAGTAGGATGTGGTACGGTAGAGTAATTATTTATAAAAAAAAATGATTATAAATTAGTGATTATTTAAAGAGATCATAAATAAAAAACAATTATAAACTAATGATTATTTAAAATTACTATAAATAAAAAATGATTATAAATTAATGATTATTTAAAGTGATTAGAAATTTAAAGTTTAATAATACCACATTTAGATGTGGTTATCTTTAGAAGATTTGTTTATAGCTCGTTTGGATAGTAGTTTTTGTAGAGAGATTGTAGATAATAATTAGTAGTTAGAAATCAGTTATTATTTTGAGAGGTTAAAAGTGGGTGATTAGAAAATGAGCTATTAGAAATAACTGAGATTAGAATATCTACTTTGAATATATTTGTTTGAAGAGGAGTTGTAAAAGTTTATTTGTAATACGTCGTTAATAACACAAAACAAACTTCTCTATGTATTTTTGTTGTAAGAAAATTTTAGAACATCAACCGAATAAAATTGAATCGTCCCACATAATAAGAATGTTTAAATTTTGATAGAAAATGGTGAAGTTGATTGGATGGATTAATAATAGTTAGTATTGATTTTAGTAGTGATTAGCATAGCTAACTGCTTATTTGAGATTGATGTTAATATTAACTGTGTAATAAGTTTGATGGAGAATTTGATGGACAATTATTAGTGGTTGATTATTACTATATACATGTTACAAGTATTGAGACAGAAAAGTCATGTGAGTTTTATTCATAATGTTCTCTCTCTCTACATATATATATATACACATACATACATACATACACACATACACACACACCATAACTACTAATGGGCCTAATGTGCCAACTAATATAAATATAGAGCTTTGTGCATAAGTACTTTATCCTCACTTCATTTAGAGCTTTGGTTAGAATGCTTCCTAATTTTTCACCACCATTTACATTAATTGTAGATATCAAACCTTATTGTATATTCTTACAAATAAAATGACAGTCTACTTTATTATACTTAGCCCTAATATGAAACACTAGATTAGAAGCTATGTGAATAACTTCTTGATTATCGCACCAAAGCTTAGTAGGTGTAATAGTTTCCCCTCCAATTTCATCAATAACCGAAGTAACCAAACTATGCTGATTAAGCCATAGCTTGATACTTCGACTCTACACTCAAATGAGAAACCACGTTCTATTTCTTGCTTTTTCCATGACACCAAATTACCTCCTACAAAGACACAATATCCTCAAATAGATCTTCTATCTTCTTTAGATTCGACCCAGTTTGCATTTGAATAACACAGTCTACATTTGAATAACACTCAATGTTGGCGTTACCATGATTTTCATATAATATTCCCCATTTAGGTGCCGATTTCAAGTAACTTAATATATGTTCCACTATAACCCAATGATCTACGGTTGGAGATGATATATATTAGCTTACCACACGTACTGAATATTATATGTCAAGTAGTTTAACTTCCCAACCATTCTTCTATATGTCTAAGATCCTTAAAAGGTTTTTTATCTTTGGTAAGATGTAGATGCGGTATAATCAGAGTTCCACATGTTTTCACTCCCAACTTCCATGTTTTTATCATAAGTCAAGAACATACTTATGTTGAGATAGTAGAATACCCTTCTTACTCCTTATCTCATTAATGCTCAAGAAATATTTTAAAGTTCTCATATGTTTAGTACAAAACTGGCCATTGAGAAAGTCTTTCAACAATATTATGTCTAACGCGTCACCTCCCGTGTTTATGATATCATCAACATATAATACCAACAAAGTAACTACATACTTCATTCACCTATAAAACACAGAATGGTTGGGCAAACTCTTTTTCATTACAAAATGCTCAAGGGCTTGACTGAATTTTCTAAACTACGCTATCGACTCTCTTTCAAAGCATACAAATATTTACGACTGTTATTCTCCCTATGAGCAACAAACTCAAATGGTTGCTCTATGTAAACTTCTTCCTGAAAATCTTCATACATGAACACATTCTTGATATCAAGATGATATAATGACTAGTCCTGAGATGCAATCAATGAGATAAACAACCAGATTGAAGTCATTTTTGCTATGAGAGAAAACATGTCACTATAATCAATACCATATGTTTTGTTGGGGGTTGTGCTCTAAATGCATAGTAGTTTGTATATTTAAAGAACGGCATTTTATGTTAAACATTTAATGTCATTTTCAGTTATTAATAAAAGTAATTATTTTTCATAAATTTTTGCATTTAATATTCAAAACGTTATTTAACCTTATCACATTAATTGGATTAATGTCGATAAAGCCTTGGTTATTAATATGAACACTTGGACAAGTATATGAGAACATACAAGTGGATCTAGCTCCAAGATTATAACCTAAATTGTCTACAGTATATGGACTAAGGCTAAGGTGCCTAAGTCCTGGTGACACTATGGGTGCGGCCCGCTTTGCAATAGTTGCAAACAACCTGATCCTGGTTGTTCATGTGGAGACATGTGAGCGTGGGCACATATGCAAAAATGAGTTTTGCATATGACTGGACCAGAAGTTTCATGATCGAGCTAGTAATTTCGTTATAGACTCGTACCAACTGCTTCGCTAAGGATGATCGTATGTCGATGTGATCTTAATCCTCAGTGGGTTGTGAACTCCTCATTTATGAAAGAGTCCTTTGATGTGCATGGGTGAGACCAGTCAAACAGCACTGGGTCAATAAGCCTCCCACGTTGGGGATTTTCGTAGTGAGTGGCTGGGAACGCAACGTCACACGAAGGAATTCACACCTTCCCTAATATTGTGGAAGATGTAGAGTTGTTCCCTTAAGAATTGACTCTAGAACTTGAACAAAGGGTACCCGCCTCTCATTGGCCTGAGAGGACATTGGTTTATAGTATGACTATAAACAACTTGTTCATTAGAGGAATCAATGACGCTTAAGGAGAAAGATGTAATCATAGGGGTAGAACAAATTTCTTATCCCAGTTGTGAATTACGAACAAGCTCGTGAAAGATCATATGACATATGATCAATTATATTCGTGGATGTTAACTTGTCCTATAATGCGAGAGAGTTCAGCATAGGCCTTTAGTGAATAAGCCTGATGTTAAAGAGTAGAGATTAGATCCCAAGTCGTGTAGCTTTCAAACTATAGGTCCACCGGTCCCCGGACTAGCTCAATTCCTGGTATACTATTATATTAAAGAATGAATTTGAAGAGTTCAAATTCACAAATTAATTATGTTGGACATAATTAATAAGATTGTTAAGTTTAAATGATAAACTTAACTAATTAATATATTGGATAAATTAATTATAAATACATTGGATAATTATTGAGAGAACTCAGCTAATAATATAAAAATCAGAACATCATTGTATAAGGCACGTTGGGTGTGCACAACTTCATGAGCTCTCCACCAAGCCACACCTTATAAATAATATTAATACAGTACAAATTATATTTGTACGTATTTGAATTTGAATTTTGAATATAATGGTTATATTCAATGTGAAATTAAAAACTCTAATTTTTTAGCATATCAATAATCTAAATCTCAAGTAATTTATAAAATATGTTTAGAAGATATTAAAATGGTAAATTGAGATTTAATTCAAGGAAATGTAAATTTGACTAGTATCTTTGCAAGACATTGGAAGATAATTTAAAATTGGAAAATCTTGAATAGTGTGAGTCTCACCTAATAATATTTTGAAAAATATTTTATCTTTTAAAATTCAATATTTTTGGAAAATATAAAAGAATTATTTATGGTTAATATTTCTGTAAAATATGGAAACCATAAATTTTAAAAGATAATCAAATAAAGATTTTAAAATTAAATCAATGATCTTTGTAAGATTTTTGATGGGATAATTTTGAGAAATCTTTAAATTTGGTGTTCATTTAAATATTAAAATATTTTTGGAAAATATTTGAGAAATATTTTAAGGGTTCGTTCTTGCCTTATCAAATATACATGAAGATCGATGAAGACCCCAGATATGTCTTGGAGAATTGAATGTAATATGATTGCATTTTATTTAATTTTCTAGAAATATGCCAAACATTAAATCGGTCAATTATTGTTTTAAATTATATGTTACTTGTTTGCATGTCTTGATTGTTGCATAAAGTATGTCATATAGATTTAAAATCTCACCATATGTTAACAAGATTCATGCATCCTAAATTTATATTAGATATATTAGATATATTTTTAAGAATTAGATTTCATATTTAGGTTTGTTCAGCATGTAGATCTCACAAATAAATATTGGATGTTTATTTTTCTTGATTACGTTGAATGTATGGATTATGTATGATATTTTTGAAAAATAGTTTTTCAAAATAGAACCAAAATATTCAATTTAAACTTGCTACAAAAAAGAATATAATATTTTAAAATTGTTTTAAAAGGCTAGAGCCTAATAATTCATAAAAGTGATTAGAATTAATAGGATTAATTATTATCACTTGATTCTTTAGTTAATATGATTAATTAAAGAACAATTTGAGTATGTAATGATTGGTTGGAAGGGAACCCTGACTAAGGAAACCTCTGCGGAAGGATAGAGATACTTAAGATGACGGTTTACGGAACACCTCTACCAAGGAATGCGACCTGGGGTTGAAACTATCTTGATTTATAGATCACTTTGTGCAGCTCAAATAATGTGATTAAGTTTTTTTTTTAGTTTAAAAACTCGGTAATTCACATTAAAATCAAGCTAACTAATATAGTTAAAAGATTGAGACTTTGATAAACGAGATTAACCTAGTTCATCTGAGTGAGAGGGAATCCTATTTCAAAATAGATAGTGGGAGAAGGATCAGTGTCAACTGATCCTACGATCTCCATCAAAAACCGCATCATGAGATCCTAGTGGGGCTACGTGACGACCCCCTACGGTATGTATTCACTGAGGTTAATATCAGGGCTAGTTTCCCGAAAGGGATGGAACTGTGATTTCAATCGGTAACTAACCTATCCTACGACGGTACTTACTAAGAGAGATTAACGGTTGTGAATTGATGAGCTACACTATTAAGAGATTGGTTAAAGAGTTTAACCAAGTCTTAGATCAAAAAATGGTAACTGAAACCATATGAATAAGAGTTATCCTAGTATTGGCTTTTCGGTTGAGAAAGTCTCACACTAGGGAGGAGCAACTGACCTATTCTACAACGAAACTTGCTCTAAACCTTTTTAGTTGTACCATGATATTAATAATTATCAACGGTAGGGTTTCCTATATTTTAACTTGAAAAGTTTTAAAATCATTTTTATGTCAAAAATCATGAATGACGTTTTTAAATGGCAATAAAACCGAGTCATTCTTTTTCTTATAATCTAGCAACAAGTCTAAATCACTAAATCTCGATATTGTCTATTGGCAATTTAACCGGAGAAAATCTAAACTACGTGAAAAATTAATATCAACACAATTCTTATCGTTGGATGACGAGAAGTTTGATCTAATAGAGGATGGTCCTCTAGAACCCGTAGCCTATGCAACACGAAATGTTGCAAGATGCATTTTCATTGGCATGGTGTCAATAAAAAGGCCATGTCTATATGTTGCGTACGTCTCGAACATCTCGGCCAAGAAACCTTAGAGCATCGTCACAACTTATGACGAGATGGAATCCCTACATTAGATGTTTGGGTAGAAATTCATAATGAGAAAGAGAAGGCATGGACGTCAATTAAGGAGTGTTTCTTAGATGATGACGTGCTTCGATATTGATTAAATAAATAAAGTTATTATAGACAAGTTTAGTAATACAAATTTTATTCTAAAAACGCTACGCTTTGACAAGCGTTGTCTCCTAGAAGTTTAGTTCAGGAGCTTGGAGCTCAAGAACAAAGCTTGGAGGTCGGACCTCAAATATTATATGTAAAGAGAATGTTGAATAGAGGAAATACACCCAAATAAAAAAATAGTCAAGACCAAGAATAATGGAAAATGTTTCCATTGCCACAAGCTTGGCTATTGGAAAAGGAATTGTTCCTAAGTACAATGAAATGGAGGAGAATACAAGAAATGTAAATTGTATTTACTTATACTTAAGTCTTGTTTAGTGGGAGAATCTTCCAACCCCTGGATAGTTGATTCAGGAGGCACTGAACATGTGTGTTCTTCATTTAAGAGAAGTGACTATTGGGAGCAGTTAGACACTAGACAAATAGTCTTAAAGGTAATGACTAGAAAAGTTGTTTCAAACATAGTAGTCAGAAACGACAACGGGTAATATTAGAACAAACGACAAAGAATTTCTCCTGTGTAACAACCCAAAATTTACTATTAACAAAAATTGAGTTTTATTTTATTTATTAATTAAAAGGAAGAATAAATTAATCCGTTAGAAATTAATTAAATGAACATCACGAGATTTTGAATAATTATTGATTGATTTTAGTTGGTGGATTAAATTAAATTACAAGTAGTTAAATGCTTGTTTATATAAGTGCAAATTTGAGAAATTTCAAGAAGGTTTGAGTTAAAACCCATTCCAAACCCCCATTGTATCAAATTCTATTTTTCCATCCACTCCAAACAAACACCCCATTTCTTTTAAAATTGAGTTGACCTAATTTATTTTCTCAATTAAAAATATATAAACTTTTTTTCTTTTCTTGTTCCAAAACCTCTTTCTCTCTCCTCTCTCTCTCTCTCTCCATTATTTCTTCTTCTTCCTTGCTTTCCCTTTCAATTGCTTTCCCATTCAAACCACCCAGCCTCACTAGACGTCAGCGTCGACGGAGCACTCTCGCAAGATGCTGCCTCCCCCACCACGCGCCAGCAGCTGACGTTGCCACCCTCTATCGCGCGTAAGCAACCCAATGATGCCGCCCTTCACCACGCTCTCCGTCGCCGTTCGCCCGCGCTCGCCGTCGCCGTTCACCCACACTCGCCGACACCGTGTAGATCTGCCCATGTCGTTAGCGTCGTGAGTTCGTGCACCCACCCGGTCAGCCGACACCGTTCGATTCACTGTTGTCGTTCCACTCGCGCCACCACACGGTCCATTGGATTCGGTTCGCGTCGAGACAGCCGCTGGTAATTGACGTTTTTTTGATGGTTTGTGGTGTTTTGTGAACCCATGAGAGGTTTGAGTGATTAAGCTTGTTTAACCTCCATTAATGGAGCTTGGAAAATAAAGTAGGAGGTGAGGGGAAAAAGAAGACACTTGTGGGTCTTGTTTTTTTAAATTGATTGTTATTAAATATAAAATATATATTATTATATTTAATTGGTGGGACCCATGTGACTTTTGGTTGAAAAGAAGGGATGTTTACATAATTAAATAAATTAAATTGAATTGGAGATTTAAAAGAATGATTTAATTATTGGAGGGATGGGATAGTTGACTATTTGACCAGTTTGACCATCTTTGGTCGCGGGTCCCGAAAACACGTTTTTCAAAGTTAGGTCATTTTTACTAATTTTGACGTCCTGAATCCACTTTCGAGAGTCTAAGGTGCTAGTTTTGGCCTGTTAAATTGTTAGGACTCTGTTCGTGAGCTAGCCTTCGTAATATTGGCTTAGAGCGTAGGAGCTCGCTCGTGGGATCGCTTAAGGTAAGGGAATTATATCCGTAAATTGGAATCTTGTTAGTAATATAAGCATGCGTAGGATAAATTGAGCGTAATTTACTTGATGATCTGCATTGATTGCCCTGTTGTTTGTGAATGATATTATTATCTAATGAACTATACATATGTGATGCACCAAGATATTGAGATGATGTGCTGACATGTCTTCGTGATGCACCTGTTGACTTATTAACTACATTGATATGTGCCTGAGTATTTGCATTACATATGCATCATTTGGAAAATCACAAGTAATCATAAAATTGAAGGCCCGAGAGTGGCATTGGCTACAAGGGTTGCCCCGAAAGTGTAAATTATTGTGTAAAAGGGGCGCGGGAGTGACATGTTCTATTAGAATAGCCCCGACGTCACCATCACTATCTACTGAAGGCTCGGGAGTGGCATGCCCCTACGAGGGTAGCCCCAACAATGTAAAGTTCTATCGATTGAAGGTCCGAGAGTGGCATGTTCTGCCAGGATAGCCCCGGTGTCCCCATTACTATTTATTGAAGACTCAGAACTGCAAGGCCTAGTGAAATCGTCTTGATATTATCATTCATCATATGCATCATCTGATATCATGTATTTGCAAACCATTTATTAGATACACGCTTGTATGATTTGATGATGTTTGGTTTGATACTGGCTATCCGAGATGGAATTGAACATATAGATATATATAAATATGTGAATATATGAAAATTGTGATGATGTATAGATATTCGAAGATGCTCATATGGATTTCTGCTTATTTGATGTTGTTATATTATTTAGAAACTGGCCTAATCATGATTGTTTAGATAGAACTGAACCGATAGGTTATATCCAGTTTTATGCTTCTTGTTGATGTATTGACACTTGTTGAGGTTCATAAAGTATGATGTCTTATTGATGTTGTTGAATCATTGCAAGTCATTTAAGGTGCGTGATAGGTCGTGATGTTCCATAGCGAACTAGCCTACACCGTCGTCCCATTGTGGACTTAATTGATGAGTAATTCAGTGGAGCCATATTGTTTTGGTGCGTGTATTGACACTGCCGTCCCATAGGGGGAAGGACTCGGTTTAGGGTGTGTGCATTGACACCGCAATCCCACAGGAGACAAAACTTGTATTGGTGCGTGCATTGCCATCGTCGTCCCATGTGGGACAAGAATCAATTTTGTTGAGTGGATTGACACAGTCGTTCCATAGGGGATCTTGTTTATTATGTAAGTTTTAGTGAAGCTTGGGTCTATGTACCCTTTGATTGAGGTATATTATTGAGACCGTCTTGTTTGTTGCTATTTTTGATACCTTGTTTGATTATATTCATGTCTGATCCCAAGTTGGGGAGCCTTACTGAGTTTTCATGAACTCACCCTTTCCATTGTGGAATTCCACAGGTATAACAGGTCTGTACCAGGATGGATGATTGAGCTAGATTGACCATGGGCACCACTGCACTCCTTATCAATTATTTGCTTTATGTTTCTTCACCATATTTCAGGGCATGTGTATTCTTTTGGTACTTAAATGATGTTCTGTTTTGGATTTTTACTCGGGTACCCATAACCTATTTTTTTGAGATTTTGGAACTTAATGACAGTTAAATATTTTATTTAAATATTATGTTTTAAGGACATGCCCACGTCATCTTAGTGTTGAAAACTCATGCATAGGGTAAAAGACCTAGGTTTAGACTCATAGTTTGGGCCAGGTCTTTACATCCTGAATCCGAAACATATCTTTAGCTTCTTAGGTTGAGTCAAATAAATTTCAATAGGATTGAAAGGTTATAAAAAATGGTTTTTCTAACTGGGTTAGAGATGAACACTTTACCTATACGTGAATCTTGCATAGAAAGCAAGATGACCAAGAGACCCTTTACAGCTAAGGGAGCTAGAGCCAAACAACCCTTAGAACTTATACATTCAGACTTTTGCAGTCCGATGAATAGTAAAGCTCGGGGAGGGTTTGAGTGCATTATATCCTTTACAGATGACTACCAAGATATGTATATCTTTATCAAATGCAACATAAATCAGAAACCCTTGAAAATTTTAAGGAGTTTAAAGCAGAGGTTGAGAACCAATTAGATAGAAGGATTAAAACACTACGATCAGATCATGGTGGAGGGTATATGGACTTGAAATTCCAAAACTACTTGGTAGAACATGAGATTATATCTCAACTCTCAGCCCCCTGAAGCTACTCAATAGAATGGAGTTTCAGAAAAGAGAAATGTAACCCTTTTAGAAATGGTCCAGTCACTGATGAGCTTTGCTCAACTGCCGATATTGTTGTGGGGATATCGTTATAGACATCGTTAAATATTTTAAACATGGTTCCATCAAATAGTGTCTCAGAGACACCCTATGAGTTATGGAAAGAATGTAAAGGTAGTTTACGCCACTTCAAAATTTGGGGAAGTCTGACCTATGTGCTAACTTCAAAACCAAAGAAGTTAGAACCACGTTCAAAACTATACCTATATGTAGGCTACCCCAAGGAAACGAGAGATGATTATTTTTATAGCCCAAATGAGAATAAAGTGTTTATGTTGACAAACACAACATTCTTAGAAGAGGATTATGTTAGAGATCATAAAACCTCGATCGACAGTAGTGTTGAAAGAATTAAATTTCGATAATGTTACAATTCTTACAACAAGAGTTATTGCAAGAGGGTCAACATGGGTTGTTGACAGCTCACTAGCATTGGATGTTGGAAACACATCAGCTAGGATAGTTGATGAATCCTTGGGATTTGATGGTCAAATCTCGCCCAGTCAGGAAAGTCGTCTACCTTGACGCAGTGGGAGGATTAGAAAAAAAAAATTGATTTCTTATATAGGTGTCTTGGAGACACCAAACGTTATCTAGGATAATGTTGAAGATCTGTTATCTTTTGGAAAGACAATGGAGAATATTGACCAGGAAGAATGAATAAAAGACATGAACCTTGAAATGCAGTCGATGTACTCAAATTCAGTCTGGTTACTTATAGATGTACCAAAGGATATTAAACTTATTGGGTGCAAATGGATCTACAAGAGAAAAAAGGGGTGTAGATGGAAATGTGCAAACCTTCAAGGCTAGACTTGTAGCAAAGGGCTTCACTCAAAGAGAATGAGTGGATTATGAAGAAACCTTCTCCCTTATTGATAAGTTAAAGTCTATTAGGATAATCTTATCCATTGTCTCATATTATGACTATGAGATTTGTAAAATGGATGTTTAGACTACTTTTTTGAATGACAATCTTGAAGAGGAGATCTACATGAACCAACCAGAAGGGTTTATTTCCAAGGGACAAAAGCAAAATGTTCGCGAACTTGTTAAATCTATTTATAGATTGAAACAAGCGTTCATATCTTGGAATAAAAGATTTGACGATGTGATCAAATCTTATGACTTTGAGCAGAATGTTGATGAACCTTGTGTTTACAAGAAAATCATTAACAATAAAGTAGCATTTATATTGTTATATGTAGATGACATCTTACTCATTGGGAATGATGTAAGAATGTTCACTGAAATCAAGCAAGGCTAGCTAACCAATTCAAAATGAAGGATTTGGGTGACGCCTCATACGTTCTTGGGATCCAGATAATAAGGGATCGGTCCAAGAGAACGGTAGCCTTGTCTCAGGCATCGTATATTGACAAGATGTTGGTTAGATATGTGATGAAAGATTACAAAAAAGGTCAATTACCCTTTAGACATGGAATCTCATTGTCCATGGAAAACAATTCTAAGACACCTTAAGAGGTTGAGGAAATGAGACGTATACCCTACGCATCGGTGGTAGAAAGCTTGATGTACGCTATGTTGTGTATAAGACTTCATATATGCTACTCGTTAGGCATTCTTAGTAGATATCAGTCAAATTCAAAATTAGATCACTAGATAGCAGTTAAGAACATACTCAAGTATCTTGGAGAATGAGAAATTTTATGCTTGTGTACGGTCCTAAGAATTTAATCCTTATTCGGTACGCAGAATCTGATTTTCAAACTGATAAGGACTCTAAGAGATCCCCATCATGATCAGTGTTCACCTTCAACGACGAAGTTATAGTTTGGAGAAGCATCAAACAAGGATGCATTGGAGACTCCACTATGGAAGTTGAGTACGTGGCTGCTTGTAAAGCAGCAAAAGAGGTAGTATGGTTAAGAAGCTTTCTAGCAGGTTTAGAAGTGGTTCCAAGAATGGATAAGCCAATCACTTTATACTGTGATAGCAGCGGGCTGTGGCTAATTCCAAGGAACCTAAAAGCTATAAAAGAGTAAAGCATATAGAGAGAAAATATCACCTCATAAGAGAGATAATGCATAGAGGCAAAGTGATTGTCACTAAAATTGATTCGACTGACAATGTTGCTGATCCTTTTACAAAGGCTTTCTCGGCTAAAGTGTTCGAATGTCACCTAAGAAGTATGGGTCTACATGAGGCTTCTTCTGCAGCCTAGAGCAAGTATGAAACTTGGTGTTTAAGCGAACATGTAATAGTCTTACTAGGACTTTAGTGCAACTAGGACTTTAAGCGAACATGTTAAACATTTAATGTCATTTTCAGTTATTAATAAAATTTATTATTTTTCATAAATTTGCGCATTTAATATTCAAAACGTTATTCAACCTTATCACATTAATTAGATTAAAGTCGATAAACCCTTGGTTATCAATATGAACACTTGGACAAGTATGTGGGAATATACAAGTGGATCTAGCTCCAAGATTATAACCTAAATTGTCTATAATATATAAGCTAAGCTAGACTGCCTAAGTGTTGATGACACTGTATGTAAGGACCCGACTTTTCTTAAACAGTTATTACATGGTATCCTTACTTGATATGCATTAATTTAAACTCACATAACTGAAATAAATCGTTTATTCAAGAAAACAAATAACAGTTCTTAAATAATTTAATCATAAATCAATTAGCTTCTGGCCAGAGTTTGCAAACAGTTAAAAAAAAAAATTAAAATTTAACTCAAATAATTATCATATAATCTCAAACAACGTGCAGAAGGAAATGACTCATAAAATAATAACGACTATGCAGCGACTTCCCCTATGATCCTGCCAGCTTCTCTCCAACTAGCCATCATGATACAGTCCATGCTCACCTGACGAAAAGTCATAATAAGGGTGAGTATAAATATATCTCGTAAGAATCTCCAATCGGGGTATAATATACATAGTCCAGCTACACCAACATGTAAACTGGGTTATGAGGTACATTACATAACTTGAAGGCATGCCCATGCCTCCTTTGTGAGGGCCCTAGTGCACTCACCCATATATTGTTGGCACACGGAATACGTCCATGGCTCGAGAAGCACGCTTATGCTTCCCTTGTGAGGCCTCGAGTGCACTCACCCAACTAATGTCTCTAAACTCAACAACGAAAGATGTACTGATGTATTTGTCCCATGGAGCCTTCCGCCCAGTGCCCAGAGCGTGTACACATACACCACATGCTACTGTAAACCCGACAGTGTGTAGGCCTGCACAGACTGCCCTGGTCCAAGTCCACACAAGCCTAAACTTAGACTCAAGAAAGGTGTACACTGAACATAACTATCATCGCCCCTCGACAACAGTTATGACAGCCCGTCCGCACCCATCACCTGAAGCTAAAGACCCTCCCATAGCAGGCTTACACTATGATCAGGGCCACACTATAGCAGACCTGAAACTAGGCTATGCCAGGGGTGGCATGTGACATCACATCCTTGGCTATTGGAGAGCAAATACACTCCATCTCTAACGATGAGGGGGGGGGGGGGGGGGGGAGGGATGGTCCCTCCCCTCCTCCCCTGCCTCCCGATGATGAAAAGCTAATCAAACTATCTAAAAATGACTCATGACC
>JBBMEG010007533.1:0-14321 GCA_037832605.1 Cyclanthera cordifolia | reverse complement strand
CCCCCCCCCTCCTCTCCCCCCCCCCCCCCCGGTCCATCCCATCCTCTACTGCCTCTAGATGATGACAAGCTAATCAAACTATCTAAGAATGACTCATGACCATACATCTGTCATGGCAGGTTACTTGGCATCCCATACCAGTAAGTGGCCTTTCATGACAGACACGCAAATATGTACATCTTAATTACTTGTTTGGTGTTCCCTACCACTAAACAGTAATTAACATGCACACATGCAAACATATATCATCCTAATTACGTGTTTGACATCCCATACTACTAAACAATAATTAACATGCATACATGCAAACCTCTAACATCCTAATTACACGTTTGACATCTCATACTACTAAACAGTAATTAGCATGCGTCACAATACTAAAACAAACAAAAAATATTCATATCACCATCATCATTGCTACATGCTTTTCAAACAACAATAGTAGTCTAACTAACATGCTGCAGAACAATAGGTTATCACACATCATTACAAAGCATCACAAAGCATCACATAACATAGTTCACATTCGTTATAACCAGATCATCTAACAACCCTAAATATTAACATGCTTATCCAAGAATACATGCATACAAGAATCAATCACAACACATATTCACAAAAGGTAAGACAAGACAGCGTGCAAGGTCTACATAACCCACGGTAGGAAATCTTTACCTGGAACGCTTACAGAACACTCCTAGCACAGTCCACTAACTCGCCTTAACAACCTAATAAAGTAAAAATAAGAAATACACATTAATTAGACCTCGGTTCACAAAATGAACCCTAAAAATGAACTCAGGATATCGGTTTTACCTAAGGAGACCTAACTGTGAAAAATGGGTTTTGGGACTCGAGACTCGGTCAAACTCGATTGACCCGGTAGAATAGGGTTCCAGATGATCACTTATGTCTAACCAACTCATAATGATCAATTTATACAAAGAATTTCTAAACTTGTCAATGATTAATGTACAATAATCAATAAAGTCGCCAAAAAACCAAATATTAGGTTTTAGAGGAGAGTTTCTCATTAAATCCTATCAAATTCTTGGCTACTTTTTGGTGACCAAAATTATTCATCAATGATAAAATAATTAAAAACCTAAGTGCTTGAAACAAGGAAACACAAAAATGAGATAAATTTCTAGATTTGGCGACTTTTCTTGAAGAATCATGAAAATCCCCAAGATCCTATAAAGAATCAAGAAATATCCATTAATTTACATAAAAAAGATTACCTTCTACGAAAATAGGGCAACATAGAATATGGGAAGTAAAACGGCACAAACTTTTTGGAATCGCCTATGGTTTGCGATAACCATAAAGAGAGAGAAAAATATATTATATTTCTTCCTTTCAAACCCCACAAAACCAGAAAAGAATTGTATTTAGACAGCAAGGAAGATTATATTTACCTTGGGTATTGGATTGAGGAAGAAAGAACAACGAAACAAGGATTCGAAAGTTTTTGAATTCGAAAAACACCAACAAATCCTCCTAGAGTTTTTGGCTATAACAAGATGATAATTGATGAGTTCCTTGGCTTGAAAAGTATTTTAAACTTTGGGTTTTAAGAGTTGAAAATAACTAACCTTGAAGAACAATGAACGATGAAGATCCACGAATGAGAAAATACGAGGAAGAACTCACACTTCTTTTGATGTTAACGACAACATGGATCATGGCCAAGAAGGGAAGCATATTTTCAAAATTTTGGGAAGGAGGGTATGTTGTGGAAAACCTAATCCAATTCTAAGGTGGAGTATTTATAGGGCAAACTCTTGGATTATTACGGTTTGACCCCACAGTTTCTAAAATCGCCTATTAACCCCATTTTGACTAGAATTGTATTTTTTCCCATATGGAATTAAACCATTATAATCATAGGATGTAGTCAACAATTAACACCTAAAAATAAAGGATTTTAACTTAATTATATAAATAAACAATATAAAAATTTCGGGTGTTACACTGTGAGTGCGGCCCGCTTTGCAATAGTTGCAAACAACTTGATCTTGGTTGTTCATGTGGAGACATGTGAGTGGGGGCGCCTATGCCAAAAGAAGTTTTTGAGTATGACTGGACCAGAAGTTTCATGATCGAGCTAGTAATTATGTTATAGACTCCTATCAACTACTTCGCTAAGGATGGTCATATGTCGATGTATCTTAATCCTTAGTGGGTTACGAACTCCTCCATTATGAAAACGTCCTTTGATGTGCATTGGTGAGACCAGTCAAACAACATTGGGTCAATAAATCTCCTACGTTGGGAATTTTCGTAGTGAGTGGCTGGGAATGCAACGTCACAAGAAGGAATTCACACCTTCTCTAATATTGAGGAAGATGTAGAGTTGTTCCCTTAAAAACTGATTCTAGGCCTTGAACAAATGGTACCCGCCTCTCATTGGCCCAACAAGACATTGGTTTATAGTATGACTATAAAAAACTTGTTCATTAGAGGAATTAGTGGTGCTTAAGGAGAAAGATATAATCATAGGGGTAGAACAGATTTCTTGTCCCAGCTGTGAATTACGAACAAGCTTGCGAAGGATCATATGACAGATGACCAATTATATCTGTGGACGTTAACTTTTCCTATAATGCGAGAGAGTTCAGCATAGGCCTTTTGTTGAACAAGCCTGATGTTAACGAGTAGGGATTGAATCCCAAGTCATTGTAGCTTCCAAACTATAGGTCCACCGGTCCTCCGGCTAGCTCAATTCCTAGCACAATTTTTTATTAGAGAATGAATTTGAAGAGTTCAAATTCACAAATTAATTATGTTGGACATAATTAATTGGAGTGTTAAATTTAATGGATAAACTTAACTAATTATTATATTGGATATATTAATTCGATATTTTGGATAAATGTTAATAAGGAGAAATTAATTTATTAGATAAATTAATTATAAACAATTATTGGATAATTATTGAGAGAACTCAGCTAATAATATGTTGGACTTATTAAAGTTTAAATAGTTATTGGATAATTATTTAAAGCAAATTAAAATAAATATGTTAGACATATTTGTTTAATAATTATTGGATAATTATTTAAAGGAGAATATTAATTAAATATTTTGGACATATTAATTGAATTAATAATGATTATTTGTAGAAAAATTAATCTATTGGATATATTAGTTGTAGATATTAATTAATTATAATATATTGAATATATTATGGAGTTGGGATTTATTGGATAAATATCAATTAAAAATAAATAAAACTAATTTAATTTAGTATGTGAAAATCTTTGATTTTTCCTAATATCTTTTATTATTGGATATTAAAAGACATTATATTTTTCTAATTTAAATATTCATTTTTCTACTATAAATAGAAGACCTAGGAGGTCTTCAATTTTTTTCGTTATCCTTGAGAGTAACCTAATTCTCAAATAGAGAAACCTCTCTACAATCGAGTTCTCTTTTTCCTCTTGAGAAAAATACTTCCAAGCTCTCTTATCTAACAAGCTTCTCACCAAACACTCAGTGCAGCAAAGAAGATATAGCTTAGAAGATTAGAGAAGACTAATCAAGAAGGTGCAGGGATTGATCATGATCCTACTCATCAAGTTCAGGGAATTGATCGTGATTATTTCCAGCATAAAGACACGCCAGAATTGATCAGAGAAGTGAGTTTTTATTTACAACATGTCAATCACCTTGGGTAAATTGCATGTAGATTAATTGGATTAATCTAAAGTTAGTTAATTAGATTAATAAATGTGAAATTTTTATTATTCACACGCTTCTGCCTAGTTTAAATGCATGCACCTACCCCACAATTCCCAACATGTTTAAGCATAACATTTGGAAACTAAACCTACTTTCAATCGAGCAACTGAATCATTAGAGTTAACTTTGATGGTAAACACTTATTTACACCCAATTACATTATTCCTTGCATGACGAGCTACTAACTCTGCTATTTATCCAATGTAGGTACTTCTTCGACTATAGTCAGGCGCCAGCCAGAATGAGACAACGCTTCATAAGTATTCTTAGGAATATAACATAATCAAAGGATGTAAAGAAGGAATATCTGGATGACAATAACTGGTTATACAAAACACATGAAGAAATTGGACAAGTGCAAGAACACTCACCTTTATAAAGAGCAATAGGAAGATAAAGATCACTACTTGTTTTTTGTTAAACCAACAAAAAATCTCTAATATATGACATGAGTCTATAAGCCCTTTTTGTACTCTTATGGAATAAACCTGTGTAATAGGAGGACACGATGGAATAGATATAGAAGAGATGAAGTAGGAAATGATGAGGAAAAGATCTCGTAAATGAATAAATCATCCTCTTCGTGGCTAAAACTCGACGACACTGGAATAAAAAAGTACATTCTTAAAAAACTCAACATCAGATGAGATAAGATACTTGTTTGAACATGGACAATAACAACGATATCATTTCTATATCTGAGAATAACTCAGGAAGATAAAATTTAAGGATTTTGGATCTAACTTTGTTCGATTAGGATTAACATCATGAACAAAATGCGTGCAGCCAAAGATCTTGGGTGTAATAGAAAATAATTATTTAGTGGGACACAATACTTGAAATGTGATTTGACCATACTCACACTAGAAGATACTTTATTGATTAAGAAGCAAGTTGTAGACGCGACTATGACCTAGAAAAGTTTCAAAACATTCATTTGGAATGATAATACGCTTGCAATTTCGAGCAAATGTCGGTTCTTTTGTTCGACCACTCAATTTTAGGACGAAGTATCTTCACACAAGGTGTAACAACCCGGTCTTCCGTCCTTTTTGTTTCGAGGCCAGTTTAGTTTTTTTGGGCTTACCGGGAATCCCGGGGGTCCTTTTATTTTTTTTATATTCTTATTTTGGGTAAAATATAATTATTAAAAGGTACGTTCGAGAGGTACGAGGTCGGATTCAGAAAACTGGGGGTAAAAAGGTCATTTACCTTAGGGGGCATTTTGGTAATTTTGGCCCTAGGGGCCTTTTCGTAATTTCCCTTCCTTTTTCCAGAAGCTATAAAAGGCAAAAGTTGAACTTTTTAGGTCATGATTCCAAACTGATTTCCGCTGCTAGAAACCGAGGAGCCGATCCTCGTCCGCCACGTGTTGCCACGGGAGAGGGCGCCGCCGTCGTCCAGCTGCCCATTGCTTGCCACCAGTCGAACGCTACCGTTGCCGCGTAGCTCGCCAGCAGGCGACCGCCACGCATCGCAACACCCGTCGCCACCCAGATCCGCCATCGCCTGCTCGCCACATGTCGCCAAGGGAAGGGGCGCCGCCACCGTTCATCCGACGAACTAGCAGCGCCGCCCGCGTAGCCAACACCCTATCGCCAAGCGTCGAGCACTGCCGCCGCCGCCGAGCTCGCCGTCCGCCTATCGCCACGCATCGCCCGAGCAGAGGGTGTCGCCGCTACTGCACCAACTTCGGATTGGTGGAGCTGTCCCGAGCCTGCTAGCCACTCTAAGCCTAGCCGCATGCGCTTCCGAACTTGTCCGCGAGCCCAGAACACGCGTGTTCTTCACGCGGCACCGTCCGCCGCTGCCGTCAGGCCACGTGCCGCCGTCACTTCGCCGGAAAATTGTCGGGTAGCGATTTTTGGGTATTTTCACCGTTCTAAGTCCGATTTTGATGTTTTCAAGGCCAAATTTTTACTATTTTACCCTGTTTAATCAGTAAAGCTTGGAAAACGACGTCGTGACACGTAATTCGAGCAATTTAAGGGATTAGAGACCTCCGGCCAAGGTAAAGGAAAATTTATGCAAGCCCTACTACGAATTAATCTCACTCGTAGAATAAATTAGAAGCATTTAGATAGGTTGAGCGCTTGCCTATCGGTTATTCATGCAACTGTGGTTTTTCACTGGTAACCTCGTTATGAGTATATTATGTGATAGTTGGGCATGTGTTTGATAGAATAATGAGCAGGTGACCTAATAGAAGGCCTGGAGTGGCATTCCATATCAGGGTAGCCCCGGATGTGTACGATTGATTATGTGTGACCCGGGAGTAGCATGTCCCTTCGAGATAGCCTAGAGTCGCCTTCACCACCCATGGACCGTCCGACATCCTCAGGTCCTACGGGACTCCTTATGTTCTGTTGTTTATCTGCCCCTAGATTCATATATATACTTGTCTTGACTGTTATATTGTGTTGATCCTGATCAGGGATCTTTACTGAGTTTCATGACTCATCCCGTTTCTTTTCTGTGGACTCCACAGGTACGCATGGGTTCTACCAAGATGGCTGATCGAGATTGCTGGATAGACCATGGATTCTGGTCGTATGGTGTCAAGTTAGGGCATTTCCTTTTGTTGCATGTTTATCTGATTGAACTTATTGTGAACTTAGTCGCTTGTGAGACGTTTTCTTTAGATTTCCTTGGTTAAAAATGTTTGACAACCAGGTGCCCGTTTTTCATGTTTTAAATGATCTTGATGGATTATTAACTGAAGCATTTATTACTCTGATTTCTGTTCTTTAAGGATTATTTTAAAGCATACATGTTTAAGTAGTCTAGGGCGACCCTAGTCGGGGTCGAGTCGTTACACGAGGATTAATGGATAATGCATCTATCACATAAATAAGTGCCTAGAACATTGAAAAGGTATTTACCTTCATGATTAATACGCAAGGTTTTAATAAAAGTATAGAATTGATTCTGAATTTCAACATTAATAGCACAAAAATGAGAAAATAACTTATAACAAATTTTTATTAGATAAACCTAAGTTAGATGAGAATAGTCATTTACAAACGTTACAGAATATCAAAATCCCATTTTTGACACTACAGGACTCGGATCCCAAACATTATAATAAACTAAATCAAAATGTAATACCAACTTATTTATGGACTCAAGGACTATAACAGTCATGATGAAACTTACTAAATTGACAAGACTCACTATTTAAAGATGACAAAGTACTAAGTATTGGTTATAATTTATTCAGGACTCGCAATGATGGATCACCCAAACGACAATGAACCTCAAATAATTAAGGACGTAGTGGTGGACAGACAACAACTTTCTCTAGTTCTTGAGAAAGTATATAAAAACCACCTGAATCATATCTCTACTAATAATCTTCTTCCATGTATGATCGTGAAACAAGTAATAGTCAGGAAAAAAAGAGACAAAAAAGTTAAGATAAGCTAACTAATTAAGATAAGGTGAAAACTAAAATAAGGTAAGCATAAAACTGAAGAAAAAGGTAGCAAATGCGTAACATTTATCGAGCCTATTCCCTAAACAGAGAACGATGACCCATCTACCAAGGTGATGATTGGAACTGGTGTAGGAAAAATTGAATTGGAAAATAAATTAAAGTTACCTAGAATATGAGTTGTTGCCCTAGAGTCTACAACCCATTTTGAATAGGAAGTAACAAGGCAATGATTCTTATTACCAGACACGACCAAAGTTATTGTTTGATTGGCTGACGAAGAAGATTGTGATGGTTCATGTGACTACCAAAGTTAAGAAAACTCATTTGTATTTGTATGAACTGAATGTACAAGAGTGTCATTTGCTACAACATTCACTGTTTGTGATCTTAATTTTGATAATGAAGTCTTTTAGCATCTCTTCTCACATGTCACAATTTTCGATAATAATAATAAATCATGTATTCTCTTGATTCTTATTGTTCGGTGTCACTACTAGATTATTAGCTATTATCATAACCGGGCTTAAGTGTTTAATGCCCACACCTCTCAAAATTTATGAGTCGTCTCTTCCTACAAGAGCATTATCATGCTGTAAAATCGATAAATCTGGAGACTGACTCTTTGTACAAATGAGTCGTAAATACACATAATCTAAAGTAGGAATCTCGGACTAAAAATGAATATGTGGTATCATCGCTTCATATTTCAAACTCAAGCTCTTAAGAAAGTTAATAACACCCATCTTCTCTCTTTGAGCATGTTAGACTTTTAGATCACATGAAACGATATATGTGCATTGAGCTCTACACTATTTTTCTTATGTTGCATATAATATGCTATTATTGACTTCCTCTTTCGAGTAATATGAAAGTATGATGTACAAATACCAGCCATCCTTATGCATCAATTTTCGCACAATTCAAAGCCACTTGCAACATCAACATGGGTTGTCGCCACCAAGGATATATAAGCCAACTTATCAATAAGCAGTTGCGAGTACATTGTGCAAGCCTTTAAGCTGCACTTGCAACCTTTCTTCATCTTGAGTCTGACGCCGAAGTAGCTCTTCGTTCGTTGCCCATTCTCATCGTCATCGGTGTTCTATTGTTCGGCGTGAGATCGTTGCCAGAGTCAACCTTTGGAGAGTGCCATCATTGGTTGTTTATGTTGTTTGTTGAAACCGCCATAGATAAACCTTGATTGTATGTTGACCCTTTTGACCATTGTTGACTCCTCAATGGTGTGAGTTAGAACATTTTGTGAAGAATAACCAACTTATGACATTATACCCATTTTGTTGAACATTGACCAAGTTGTAGAAATATATGTGTGATTTTGACCATTCTAGTATGCTTTGGCCATCCTAGTTAAATATGTCCATTTTCTCTGAGGGCCTGCAGATCGAGGGACCCGACCCGAACGAGATGGTGAATCCCTATTTAAGCGGGAAATGAGGGAGGGAGCGGGAGGAAAGAATCCTTGCAAGCTAAATGGGGACAGTCAATGTATTCCCTATCCTTGTTTCCTCGATTTCCGCCCGTTTACATTTTTTAATTTTATTTTTAAAAATTAATTTAATCTCTATGCATATATTTTTTTTATAAATATTTAGTCAAATGTATATTTTCTTTAATAATTTACTATCTAATTGAAAATTATGTATATTTTTCGATGATAAGCCAACTATTTAGAAATATTATAAAAAACATAATTGTAAAAATTAAGATTATAAAAAGAGAGAAAAATTAAATTGTTAAAAAAATTATGCGAGGAACCAATTCCCATCAATTCCCCATGCGGAATCCCCACACCGACCCCCATGAAAGAAAATGGTGAATTTTGCGAGGACAAATGTTGATTTTGGTGGCAAGGATTGGGACAAGGAAGTCATTCCTCAGCCATGTCCCACATCGTAGACATCTCTAATCATAGTGTACCACGACCCATCCATGTATGTTGAATTGGATTGTTGACTTTTTGACCAAAGATTGAGTCCATGTGTAATAGTTGACCAAGTATATTGACCATTTGACAAAGTTTGACCCTTAACTTTATTTGAGCAGGTAGAATTGAATTTAGGCTATGCTTGTCTAAAATGTGAGTCATTTGAGTTAGTTGGCCAGATTTGACCAGCTTTGACAGAGTCAACCAAGTTGACCGAGCTTTGTGTCTTAGAAACCTGTTTTTTGAAGTTGGATTTCATTTACTTTTTTTGACGTCATGTGATAGCCTAAATTCTATTTTATACCATTTAATTTGTTAAGGCATCGTTCATGCACCATCTTTCATGATCGTTGGTTTGGAATTTGAAAGCTCTTTCGTGGAATTTGGCTAAGGTACAAGATTCTTACCTTTAACTAGAGGTTATGTGGTTTAATATATGAATGATATCTTGGTTGCAAGGATTAAATTAACTTTAATTTATTTGTTATTTGAGATAGGGTCGAGCATCTAGATTTTGCATATTACTATTTTGTATTTTGTCTCATGTGGAGACATGTTAAGGGTGGGTGACAAGCCGAGATGTTCCATAAGGATACTAACATTGTCGTCCCATTAAGGATCTTTTTATTATTGTCTTATTAGAGACCCACTTATGATGAGTGTATTGACATTGTCGTCCCATAGGGGACAGTGACTTATAACATGTTTCAGTGTCTTGTGTAGATTTTGTTGGGGGCACGAGTATCAAAAAAAGATATGAGTTAGATATTGGATTGTGGGACTATGATGTGGGACATACTTTCTATGGCTCGAGGCGATATCCTCGAGCAGCATGATGTGAGAAGGGTCGGCCAATTGGGTCGCTCTATTTATCGATTTTTATTTGTAATATTGTTAGAGAACGTTCTAGTGTGTGGGTCAGGGAGATATCTTATGGTGAGGCATGTGGATAAGTGCCTCACAATGTGATTGTGAGGCTTGAGAGTAACCAGGCAGCTCATTGGACTTCCACTATGGACAATATTGCCTAGATTATTTACCCAAGCAAGTCATTAGGACTCTAGAGAAAATTTTGGCCTCTAGCATAGGCTTTAAGTGCTTTGTGTAGTACAATTTTGGCCTAAACATGTCATTATAGGCTTAAATTTCAAAAACCAAAAACAAAAAAATAAAATGATTATCAAACGAAACCTTAATCATGAGATTGATTATTGAGACAATTAGGAAATTACTAGTTTTTAAGAAATAATTTGATAAATAGCTAAACTTATTTAACATTTAAATTTATGTTTTTTTTAAAGATATTTTTTAGAGAATTATTATGAAAAAATTACCCTTTTTTTAATTTTAAATAAACACAAAAAAAAAAAAAAAAAAATTCATTGATCACTGATTACATTCAGAATTCTACTATACATCTGTTGAAATGAAAGAAATATTTATTTTTTTTTTTGTAAAAAACATATACAAATCTCATCATTTACATACAAAAAATTGACTATATGCATCATCAATTCTGTTGAAATTCGATGATAGATAAACATCACTGATTATGTTTGTGAATCCGTTATACATCCATTAATGTATATCACGAACACATAACTCGCACATCTGTAATAGATTAATTTCAGAACTCTCAAAAGCTTCATCAATCTTTGTGTTGGAGAAGTTTGACATCCGTGTCTTCCATTCAATCTAATTAGATGAAACATTAGCGTAAAATTTTCAGGCGATTCGACATGAACTCTAGCGATGGTCAATTAATAATAGTTTGTGGAGATTTTCGAAAATTTCGATCTCATAATCACAATGGAGAAATTCATGGAAAATTTCACGAACCTTTTCAAAAAGTTATTCAAACGCCTTCGAATATTCTACCATGCATTTGATTACTTCATCAATAACAAAAATTTAATTTTTTGGCAGGCTAATTAATATAAAAGAGGTTTGAAGTGGCTAATTATGTTAGGAGTGAAGATAAATGAAAAAATATCTAAGATTTTAGGAGAGTTTTAAATCTAAGAATATATTATTTAAGAAAAATTAAAAAATAGAAAGTTGGTTAGACTAAGATGATTATTCTTTAAATCTAGATTGATGAGTAATTTAATTAAATTTATTTTTCTATTTAATAATAAAATTAAATGAATACTTTGAAATTTAATATTTTTCTCTACCAAAAAATTTTCTTTTAGACACTAATTTAAATGCTTAAAAAAAAAAAAAGAAGTCATTTTCCTAATAAATTTAAAACCTAGTCATACTACTATTTTCCTTGATTGTTATTAGAAAAATTGGTAGAGATAACAACTTTTAGGCCACATATTATGATTATAGCATTTCTTTTTTCTAAAATAATTTGTTTATAGCATAATTTGATTTTCTTTTTAAAAGTTTTCATTTCTATAGCTAGTTGACCTGATTGTGAAAATGGTGGCAATGACCTCTCAGTCCTTCACGGCCTGAACTTCGCTGTCATTAATAATGAAAGTTTTCCCATTCTCTCCTTCTTGTAGACACGAGGCTTTCATTTGTTTATTTAAGACTTCCCCCACTGATTCGTTGTTATATTTGTTTGCCTTGAATCTGGCATGGAAGAAGAAGCAAAGCCCTTGGAAGGAGAAAAACAATGAGACCTTCTGTGATTGAGCATCAAAAAAAAAAAAAAAAAAAAAATCAGGGTGAAGATGAATGTTGGAAGGAATCTGTAGTAAGTGGAAAGAGGGAATGTCTAAGGGACGAAGAAGAGTCAGAGGATGAGGGCGCCAGAAAGGGAGATCGGAGAAGAGGGTGGCACCAGTGGTCATGGCGGAGGAGGTAATTGAGAATTGATGGCGAAGAAATGATGAAGACAAAGAGTGAAGTTGACTCTGGATTTATTATCTATTTGTTTCAATCAGTTTAACTCATTGTGCTTGATGGAAGACAATTTGCTAAACTAATTAAAAGCTATCGATTGAATTGATATACGAAAAATCCCCTTATTATTATCCAATTTAACATATTCTTAAACTTCAAATTGCCTATTAACTTTTAGATGGGTAATAATTATAGTTTGAATAAATAAACTTAATTCTACGATCATTTGATTGTGCCTTAACATTATTAAAGGAATGCAAAATAAGTATTTGTATACACTACTACAAAATAGGGTAAAAGTGACGAGCTAAAAAAATGAATTAAAAAACACGAATACTTATTGATAGGCTAAAAAGGTGACAAGTTAAGAAATGGATTAAAAAAGATATGAATATTTAATAACACGCACTTTTGGTGGCAGACAGCCTGTCACAAAAGAGGCGTGTCACCAAAAGTTAACTGTGGCGGGCTGCGTGTCATTATAAACGCCAACCACTAATTTTATGATATTATAGACAAAAGGTGGCGGGTTGTGTGTCACCAAAAAGTGCCTGCCACCTTTCCTCACGAAAAAATGTTAATTACGCAAGTAAAAAGTCGTGCCTGTGTGTTCTTCCTCGAGCAATTTTCCCTTCCCCAAGCCAATGTGAACATAACGTTTCCAAGCCCTAGCCATTTCTCATCCTCATTTTCTCGAGGTTTCAAAATCTTCTACCATTTTCTTTGGCATTGAAGTTGAACAACCTCGACCATTTCATTTTTCAAGCTCTTAACCAAGTGTTGAGGTTTTTTCTTCTAGCCCTAGACATTTCTCTCCCCCATTTTCCCAGCTATCGGTCAATTCTTCTCTCAAGGTGAGTTACACTCTGAACTCCTGATCTTTTTAGATGGGTTTTCCATTTGGTGTAGTTTTAGCTCTTCATGAGATATAGTTATAGTTCTTGGCCATTTCTTTGTGGGTTCTAATTTGGAATGAGTTTTTGCTTCATGTGAATAGCTTGTGTTTTATTAATTTGTTTTGGATTTTCATTTGGTTTAGTTAGCTCCATGAGATTAATTTAGCTACTTAGTTAGCTTAGTTTAGGTACTTTACTTATATTTAATGAACTTAGAGTTGCTACTTTACTTCTTAGTCTAGTTTCATGATCTTGATGTTTTGTGTGTTTAGCTACTTTTTAATAATTTGTTTTGTATTTTGTGTTTTTCTTTTCCTTAAACCCTAGTATGTTAATTAATGTCACAAGTATGTCGGTACACTACTAATCAAAGTTAAACCAAGTTTTTATGTTTGTTTAAATTTGTAAATAAAAATTTAGGGTGCTTAATGGATAAATCTTGGATGTTTAAGAATCAAATGTTATAAGAATATGATTTAAGAGTTGAGATATTTATAGACCAATGTGAGAGGACATTCTAAAGGGTCAAACGTTGTTTGTTGTTCATGTTTGAAATGTCTGAATACCAAGTACCAAAATGTGAATGTAATAAGAAACCATTTATTTTTTTATGTAATAATGCATGGATTTAGCATGGATAATTAGTATTTAGGGAAAAAACATTGAAAGCATTCCAATAGATCAAGTTGTTGATGAGGAATGTGAATGACCCAAGCTAGTAGACGATAACAATATTGCAACCGTTTTGGATAAAAAAAATAAGTAAGATCGAATTAAAAGTTTAGCTGATAGGTTAGGCATGATTTCATATATCAATCAACGAGTATTCTTTTCATTCAATACCGGGTATGTGTTTATAGTTTTGCATTCTTTATACTAATAAATTATGTTTATATAACAATTATAAAGTTCGTTAAATTGTATAGGCACCACAAGATTTTAGTTGCCATAATTCTAACGGTAATATAGTGTATATTCTAAACTCGCTAGGTCGGAAGACCCCTAATGGAAGCCGAGTCCATATTGTAACCATGCAAGTTTCTAAATAATAATTTTTTTCTCAAATTTACTTTATCATTCTAATGTTGTAACTTTTATTATATAGTGGCTACCGAATGAGGCAATCAAGACACACAGAGAGGGCCTCAAAATTAAATTAGAAATCAATGAAGATAAAGTTGAATCAAGTTCTTTTGTTAGAACGTTTTTTTTTTTTTTTGTCATGTTGAATTTTTATACGTACTAAGTATGTAATTTTTTTATACTAGTGAACTCATCAATTTTGATCTAAAGTACGTGGATTTTACATCCAACTATTAACCATGTTATACACAACGATCATATCCACATCGAAACTTATAAGTTTTTTAACTTTTTTTATTAATACTGTGTTTTTTATTTCAACTAGTGCCCTTACTCCTACTATATAGCCAAGATC
>JBBMEG010007504.1:0-34830 GCA_037832605.1 Cyclanthera cordifolia | reverse complement strand
AGATTGTAATTGTGTATAAATACACCCTAGCTCAATGAGAAAAAGTACGACATATTTTTCTCCTAAACTCTTTTACAGTTATAAATACACTATACAAATCACCCCATTCGAGGGGTTGTATGGTAAACATTGTAAATCCCTAATTTATTATGATGATGTTGAAGGGAGGAAACTTCAAATTTGAAGTTGATTTAGTTCAATAATGATAAGTGCAAAAGATCTGAACTTGTAGGTTGACTGCTCAGAGTAGACATAAGAGTTATGCATTTGTTTGTCGCAAAGATTTGGAGCTCAAGGTTGGACAACATGTGTTCTTGAAGGTAACACCAATTTTGAGGCTACAAGCTTGTTGGATATTGTGATGGTGACTATGTAGGAGACCATTATACTCGAATATCAACCACTATATATGTTTTAAGCTTGGTTCAAGAATAGTTTATTGATGTAGCGAAAAACAACCAATAGTATCCTTGTCAACTACAAAAATGAAGAACTGAGCAACGACTGCAACAACTCAAAGATAGTACATGGTTGATGCTCTTAATGGAGGATATACACTAAAAGATTGACTTTGCAATACTACTTCATTTCGTTAACCAATCCAAAATTTCGCTAGGCAGAAAATCTAGTGTTTCATGCTAGAACAAAACATGTGGAGGTGCATTACTATTTTATTTGAGAAAAAGTTCTGAAAGAAAAAATCGAGATGAAACAAATTAATATGGATAACAAAGATCTAATTACTAACAAATGTGAGGGATTTTGCAGTTAACTCAACATGGTATGACGAATGAGGGCTAGTGTTGAGGGGAGAGTGTTAAAAGATAGCCCAATAGAGAGTAGCTGAACAATTATGAGAGCTCTATTTATTAAAAAGACTAATTAGGCCATTTAAAGTACTATAAGCAAATTATTTAGAAGTTTCTTAGAAAATTGTGATTGTGTTTAGAATTTTCGAATTGTGTAGGTATTGAAAGAATGTCCAAGAAAGATTTAAATTTTTAGATATTTTTAAGAATCCTCTAGACAAATGTCTGGTCGACATTGTCTAGTCTTTAAGTAGTCCTCTAACCTCACTATATTTTGCATTCAAGAAAAAGCAAGTGCAGTAGTGCTCTAAAAAGTGTCTTCAAAGAGACTTATAGTGATCTTATAGCGTGAGTCCTAAACACTTGTCTTGTAAATCTCTTGTTAAGTGGTCTCGATAAAAGGTCTTGGTGTTTTCCACAAGAAGTTGTGTTCAACAGCGAGCTCTAAGTACTTACAAAATTATGAGTTCATTGAGATTTTTTCCTATGATTTACTAGTAGAAGTTTAACCATTATTTTCCAACGATTAGTTTGCAGGTGATAACAACATTTTCTTTCGGAGGGTTAGCAATATTGTTCTTCACTGACTTGGGACGCTGCATGCAGTTTCATGGGCGAAGATAGAAAGTTCCAAATTTATGTTGTTTTAGCACTACTACAAAATGAGGTTACAATGGCACTTTATTTTTTTCGTTTTTTGTGTGGGGAGAGAAATTTGTGTCATTGATGAAAGAAATTCATTTTTGGGTGGGAAAGGAGAGAAATTTTAGGAAATGAAACTCCCAAAAGTCAATTTTTTTTCTCAAACTCCCGATTCTCTCAAATACTCTTCAATCTCTCCATTGTTAGTGGTTGTGGAAGGATTTAAGTATCTCCCAAATACTACAAAATGAGATTTGGGCATGGCTTTATCATTTATTTCACTATAGTTAGTGGTTGTGGAAGGATTTAAGTTGACTGGATGAGTTTTGTAGATTATTTGTAGGAAGTGCATTGTTTTGACTCATGGTGATCTGTTGTCGACTTCGATTTAGTGACTTTTATTTTATAGGAAAAAAGAACAAAAACTCTAAGTCTAAGATTGATTGTATGTTTTAATGTTTGAAGGTATTGAATTCAATTTGCAAATTGAGAATCAAACTACTTTCAGGTTGATAGGCATCATTCTCTGGCTTTGCAGGGAAAATTGAATAAACCACCTCTAAACTATAAATTATGATGTTGGTAATAATTAACCACTTCAACATTCATCACCTCTCTTTATGGGTAAAAGGTGAAGAACAATAAATGAAGACTTGTAATTTGGAAAATAGGCTGTTATGTTTATGTGTTGGTTATTAATTGAGTATAACGTACATCTAACTAGAAGCTTGCTGCATTGTGTAGGTATTTTATTCAAAATGAACATTGTTTGCATTTACAAATATCGTGCAAGTCACTATAAGAAAATCAATCTTCGGCGACAGGAGTATCGGCAACAAAGGCAAACTCTGTCGCATTTGACCACCAAATGCGCCGATAACACACATCATCGCATTTGCCACAAAACTAAGGCGACAGATCATTCAATCTATCACTTTATATCATAGAAAAGGCAATAGATTATGTCGCCTGTTTCCTTTGGCCGAACGATTTTTTTTTTTTAATTGAGCAAAGGCGACAGAGTCAACACTTTATCTCCTTTACCTAATATTTTTCTCCTAAAACGAATTTTGGGCAGAAAAATGGTTGCGCTTCAGCGACAGAGTAGGCGGTTCTGTCGCTGAAGCTCAACCGTTTATTATTTTTTTATTGGGTAAATGCGACAGAGCATTATGCTGTCGCATTTTCCCTCGATTACAAAATGTTGAACTCACCATTTCTTCTTCATTTCTCCATTCTCCAAATTCTCTCAAATTCTTTCAAATCCTCCACTGCCACCACCGTTGCTTTCACCGGACGCCGTCGCCACTCTCTCACTTCCCAACCGCGCATCTCGCTCTCTTTAAAAGGTAAGATTTAATGGTTAAATTCGTTTGAAATTTAGGATTATGTGTTTACTTTTGTTAGATTTGAATTAATTTCATTAGTTAGTTGTTACGATTTTGATATTAGTTTTAGAATTAGAAATTAGGTTTTAGTTGTAGTCTTTTGTTTTAGGTTTTAGTTTTTAGTTTTAGGTTTATTAATTAGGTTGTAGTTTTTAGATTTTAGTTTTAGGTTTTAGGATTAGGTTTTAGTTTTATGAATTAGTTTTAGTTTTTAGTTTTATGTTTAGGATTTACGTAATAGTTTTTAGAAGTAGTTTTAAGTTTTAAGTTTTTAGTTTTACCATTATGAATTAGGTAATAGTTTTTAGAATTAAGTTGTTGTTTTTAGTTTTTAGAATTAGATTTTAGTTTTAATTTAGTTTTAATTTTTTAGTTTTTAATTTTGCGATAATGAATTAGGTAATAGTTTTTAGAATTAGGTTTTTGTTTTTAGTTTTTAGAATTAGGTTTTTGTTTTAATTTAGTTTTTAGTTTTTAGTTTTTAGTTTTAGCTTTATGAATTATTAGTTTCTAGTTTGTAGATTAGGAATTAGGTTTTAGTTTTTAGTTTTAAGATCAGGAATTATGTTTTACTTTTTAGTTTTAGGTTTACGAATTTCGTTTTAGTTTTAAGTTTTAGGTTCATGATTTAGTTTTTAGTTTTTAGATAGATTAATGTAGCACATTCTAATAAATTTGTTTACACCAATCATATGTAGGATTGTTCGTTCAAACAATAAAAAGAGTGTGCTACATTAATTTTGAAGAAAATATGAATAAACATTGGGTTAGAAATATGGACAAATTATCCTTTAAATATGCCTAAGGTATTAAACAATTTTTAGGATTGGCTAAGAATCACATGAATCGTGTCGGTCTACTTAGATGTCCTTGTAAAAAATGATGAATAATTCATGGCATTCTATGGAAGACGTAGAACGACATCTGGTGATTCAGAGAATGTTACCATCTTATGAGAATTGGGTATATCACTATGAACCCATGGATTTATCTAGATTAGAACGTCAAAGATGGAGAGAGTTAGACTTTAGCCAAATAGAGGGTCAACGAATCAAAATTCATGAGTATGTTGATCACAATAGCGGACATAATTGAAATGTTAAATGATAACAATCGCGAGAGTATTGAGACAGAAGATGTTGAAAATGACAAGACAATTGAAATTAATAATCCAAGCATTGGTGAGAAAAGCGAGCGAATGAGAAAAATGGATAATATAATGAAGGAAGCGTGCAAACAATTATTCCCTGAATATACGAAATTCTCTTCGTAACACTTTTTGGTCAAGCTTATGTACTTGAAGGTCAGTAACAAGTGAAGTGACATATCATTCGATGAGCTGTTGAAGTTCTTGAATATTGCATTTACTGATAATTCATGCATAGTTGGTTCGTTTTATGAAGCATAACAAAAATTGCGTGATTTAGGATTAACTTACGATGCAATTAACGTGTGCAAGTACGATTGAATATTTTATAGGAATGAGTATAAAGACCTCGATCAGTGTCTGATATGTAATGAGTCTCGATATAAGGCAATAACCCAAAAAGGGACAAAAATTTCGCATAAAGTGTTTTGTCATTTTTCATTAATTCCAAGACGTAGGCGAATGTTTGCATCGAAACAAAAGGCTTTAGATATGAGATGACATAAAGAGAAGCGTATTGAAGAGTCTGAAATTTTCAATGTTAGCTACCAATGAATCATTCTTGGCCAAAAGTAAACTTTTTAATGGAAATCTGAACTTTTCAAACCTACTGAATCATGAGATTGGGAAGAGATTTTAGACCAACTAAGTACCATTAACTTTTCCAATTTTAAGTAAATATCCATCGAAACAAGTTAAGAAAATGAAACAAAACTCAGATAACAATGGGAGAAAAAAAGTATATTCTTCGAGATACCATACTAGTCAAAATTATTAATACGACATAAGTTGGATGTGATGCACACTGAAAAAAACTTGTGCGACAACTTGTTTGGAACCATATTGAATATTGAAGGAAAGACTAAAGACATGTTTAATGCTTGATTGAACTTGCAAGATCTTAAAATACGAATAAATTAACACTTAGAGAGGTTAGGTGACAAGTTAGTGAAGTCGCACGCCACTTATACTCTAACAATTCAAGAGAGATTGGAATTTTTAAACTTCATAAAATTTCTTGATGGATTTGGATCAAACATTTCTCAATGTGTTAGTTTGAATGAAGGAAAGTTGAATGGTTTGAAAACACATAACTGCCACATTTTGCTACAACAGCTAATCCCTATTGGTGTTCGAAAATATTTATCGAAGGATGTAACTACTACTATTACTGAGTTTTGTGGATACTTCTCAGATTTATGTTCGAAGACATTACGTGTAAGTGAATTGGATCGTCTATAAAATGACATAATAATAATGCTTTGCAAATTGGAAAAAATCTTCTCACCAGCATTTGTCGACCTAATGGTTCACTTGGTTGTTCACTTGTCGTATGAATGTAAGGTTGTTGGCCAGTTAACTACAGCTGGATGTACCCTTTTGCAAGAAGTTTACGTACTCTTAAGGCTCACGTCAGAAACAATACAAGGGTAGAAAGTTCTATAACAGAAGAGTATGTGATGAATGAGTTTTTAAACTAATGTTCGTCCTATTTTAACGAGATGGTGACTAGGCTAAATGGAACGGATAGGAATGAAAATATTAATCCGTTTATTAGCCTAGTCCGTCTATTATGCATGACAACAAATTTGATGTTGGATCAATTGGATAAGAAGATGTTGCATTGGTATATTCTAAATAATTGTGATGAAATATGCACTTATTTGCGCCAACATCTACAATTGATTCGACTAACTCTACGAACATCCGATGAGCCATATAAAAAACACGAACAAGAGTTACCTAAGTGGTTTAGAAAAGAAGTTCTTGAATTGCGAAAGAATGAGAATAAGCGTAATGATTTATAAGCAATGGCTATAAGACGTAATTCACTTTACCGCTTGTATACAACTTGTGTAGTGAATAAAGTCCGTTATAATACAAGAACGAATGATGTTGGTCATGTTACACAGAATAGTGGAATAATGGTTAAAAGTGAAGATGATAGTTTTGATGGCTCAAACAACTTTTAGGGTGTACCTAGTGAAGTCTTAGAAGCTTCATTCGTGAGTGCGAGAAAAGTGATGATGTTCAAATGTGACTGGTTCAACACGGACAAAAAGAAAGAAAAATATCAAAATCATTTTGGCATAAAAACGATCAATACATTACAATACTGGTTTAAAAATGAGCCATTCATCCTAGCTAACCAAGCAAAACAAATTTTCTATATAGACGATCCAAAACATGGCAAAGATTGAAAAGTTGCGCAGTTAGTCTCCAATAAAATTTTGTGGATATCCCTGAGATGGAAAATAATGAAGTTGGAGAAGGACTAATTGATCAATCAGAATGCATAACAATTGAATGCAGAAATAGAATGGACGAGTCTTTAAAAAATAATTTGATATGTAGGTTCAATGTTGAACCAACAATAATGGAGCAATCTGTGAATGATGTTGCAGACGATGAAAATAGATTCATTAATGACGAAGACCAAGATGATGGCGTCGATAGTAATGATGAAGATTAAGTGTTAGTTTATTGTTTATTTCATTATCTATACATGATTTCAATTTGACTTATGAAAACACAATACTTTTAATAATTGCAGGTTATCATTATGTCTAAATACATCGAGACATCTTACTCGCTCGATTTTTGACTAAATCGAAGGTAATATAGATCTTGATTTTGTACCGCTACTATCGGTACTCAATCTGGTACTTAGGCTGGAGGTAAGGATTTTTATTAATTTTATATATGACGTTAAAATGTTCCCATCTCATAGTCCATTTTTTGTAAACAGGTAGTAGTTGTAGTACTACTCGATATCAACTTCAAAGGGTGAAAACTTGAACAAAAGCATAGCTATGTTCAATTCAGTGAAGAGAACAAGAAGATAGTTGGAAAAAATACCAATTCACTGAGCAACCAGGTTGGAGTACTGGTTCGACAGTTCTTTCCGGTGCAGGCAGGAGATTGGTAACAAGTCACACCGGCTGAAAAGGAATTTGTAAAACAAAACCTCCTGGTAAAGTTGTTTAATCCTTACATTTACATTTAAGTATTCAATGTAATTAATGATACTAATTTCATGTGCTCACACCCTCGATAGACTCACTTTGACCTAGATTTGGATAATAAGCTCATAAGTGATATAATCGAGGAATTGATGTAATCCCGATTGAAGGATCATAGATACACCTTATACACACATTACTGGTCCGTTATATACTTAAATATATCTATTTTATTATGTTATGTTTTGAGTAAATGAAGTTAACTTTTTTTTCTTTTGTCTAAGTAAACAACAAGTGGAAGAAGGAATGAATATGCCCCACTGTACTGTGAGCGATATTCAAGATTGGCACTACTTGTGCAACAGGTGGGCGTCGGAGCAATGGTAAGCAAAACACAAAAAGGGAGTTAAAGAAAGAGCAACCCTGCCATACAACCATCAACTAGGGCCTATATCGTTCGTATCTATTCTAGAGCCTGAGAAGACGAAAAGCAGCCATGAGTCTGACTACAAAGAGTCAAAGAAGCAGAGGTTGGAGGAGCGCCTAATAAAGAAAAAAAAAAGACCAATAGAAAGCGGGTACCACCCAGCCAACACGATAAGTACACTTTAACTGTGGTTCTCGCCGATAAAATCTTAATAAAGATTCAAGATGAGAAGGTATTGAAGTAGCCAAGTAAGATCAAAGCAGGGACAAACAAGCGAAACAATGGCAAGTACTGCCTATTTCACAGGGACCACGATCATGCGACCTCGGATTGCTATGACTTAAAAGAGGTCGTAGATTTCCTCATCCCAAAGAGGAAATTTGAATCAGTATGTTGATTAGGGTGGAAAGGCGTCATGAACTTCCAACAAAAGGAGGAGAGGTAAGGTTCACCGGCACCTCAAGAAATTCGAACCATCCTTTGAGGACCTGCAAGAGGCAGGTTTAACAAGAGTTGGGATGACAAAGTAAGACAACCCGATGGATGCCCAAAACAGAAGTCAACTACAAGGAAATACTCTAAAGGCGAAGAAAGTTTCTATTGCCTTAGGCAGGAATTTGCATCGCTATAAGCTTAAGCAAAGCAAACTACTCCGTCGCCCGTCACCTGTGTGTTATGTCGCTTTATGACTACCTAAGGGGACATAAAACGCTTCGTCGCCTTAGATGGAAAAGGCCACTAAGCCTTGTTGCGCCACCTTATCCTTTCTATTTTTTTCAATTGATTTTGTTTAGGGTTTAGGATTTAAAATTGAAATTGAAGAATAAAGACAAGAGAGAGTTAACCTTAGGGTTCTATTTAGAAGATTTACCTTAAAATTTAATGGAAATACTTTATTATATAAAAAGTTCACCAACAAAATATTCAATTTAATATTCTAAAAAATCCTAATACATAAAACAAAATAAATACATGAACGATAAAAGAAAAGCTTGGGATAGAAGATCCAGGATTCATCAAACTTTTATGCACCATATCTGTAAAAGAAGAAAGAAACATTAGAAAGTTTTACAACCTAAAATAGTATATAGAAAATTAGACAGCATAACGACGTATTTTTAATTAACCAAAAAATCAGTAAACTTATTAAAACAGAATATAACTCTATTACAGACTATATTTGCTGTAGGATAACCATACTATAATTTGAAACAAATCTTAAACATCTAAACATCATTGTGGCTATCATTGCTGCAGGATAGCCATAGACTTATTGTATAGAAAAATACGTACCATTCTACTTAGATGATCAGAATTTGGTGCCTCCGTCGAGTCACTTCAACACCTTAGCTAGTCTGTCATTCATCCTAGCTTATTGTTCAATCATTTGACTCACTTGTTCTTGTAGGCGCTTGTTCTTCATCGTGACCGTTGCTAGCCACTCGACCATCTCTCGATCATGATGTGATGAAGTAGCTGAAGTCCTTGAAGACGAGGACGCAAATTTTCCTCGTTTTTCAGGTGGCAAGTAATTGGTTCCTCGAATCTCATCAATACGCCTCCTTAACACAGATTCGCACACCTCTTCCTGTGTTAGTGGCATTCCTACTACAATAGATGACTCCCTCACTTGCATCATCTTCTCCTACATAAATAGGAATGTCAAATTAGTGTAAAACAACTTGAAATTAATTTATGTTAAATTCATTAAATAACTTGCATGTATTTTCTTTGCATCCTGGTTAATCCAACTATCGTTATATACATTTTGTGGCTCTTTGTAACGCACAACCTTGAAGACGTCGATGATACCCATCTCTTCTTCTCCAGTTGCGACTTTATAAATTTGTAATCATAAGACCAAACTTAGTTCTAGTATAGCACAACTGCTCGAGCTTTATAAAAAAAAAAAAGGCATACATCTTCTACAATCTTTATGCAAGAGTAAGAGCCTACGTGATGGTTGTATGGCAGAGCTGCTCGAACTTTCTTTCCCTTCTCCTATTTCTTCTGCCACTCCTTAGACTCCCACAGCTCGCACAAGAAGTGCTAATCACTGATGTCAGTTACGCTAGGGTGTGGCCTAGTGCGTCGTTTGTCCACTGGTAATTCCCTATAAATATAAGAGAAAACAGTTAACTTAAGTTGCAATATATATGAAAGAAATGACTTAGTTTAATATAACATACATATAGTATGTGAATAGCTTGTGCCTATAATCCATCAAGCCTTTTTGCATAATGTCTTTTATACAATCACTAACTATTTGGTTATCCAAGTCTAAGTCGAAATGGGTCTGTAAATAAAAAACGAAATATGGAAGTGTTGAATAGTTAAATGAATGTTTACAAATAAACATTTATGAAGGATGTTACCAGAAGGTTTTGTTTGACAAGTTCAATATTGGCCTTAGTGATATCCGACCAATCCTCTGCACGAACATGTAATGACTGTCACACAAAAACTTCTATCTGGTTGCTAAGTGTATTTGCATCCTTACCAACTACCTTTTTATTTCTCTCACTAAAATGTATGGTAATACGACGTTCCTTACCAAACCTTTTATTTAAGCTTTCACCCTTCGAAGCTTCACGCGGCCGACTAGTACCGGTACTACTACTTGTTTCAAATAGCTAGTAGATGATTTAAAAACTATAACATATAATAGCGTTCTCATGAAAAAAATAGTTCTTACCTCAAACTTCAATCGTCGAATAAACAGTAGCAGGTACGATGTCGATGGTGAGTCCTATACCATGTCTATCCTACTTCTCAACCCAGCAGGCATAATGATACTCTGCATGATTTAGAAGTATGTCTTTTCGTAAGTGTATCATCCAATAAATTCATTGTAACGAAATAATAAAAATAACTAACACTTCATCAATAATTTGAACGTCATCATTGTCGTCGTCATTAATGAATCAATTTTCATATTCTAAATCATCATTTTGTGATTACTCTAATGCAGGCTGAAAATAAAACCTACACAAGAAGTTGTCTTCTAAAGACTAGTTCACTCTATTTCTACTTTCATGTATTATGCATTCTCCTTCATCAATTAATTTGTCTATAACTTCAGGATTCTCAACTGCAGAAACATCCCATAAACTTTTATTCGAGACTTGTTGAACAACTTTCCAATTTTTTCCATGTTTTGGATCGTCATATAGAAATTGTGTGCTTAGTTAGTAAGGATGAATGACTCATTTTTATACCAATATTGTGATGTAGTGATTGTTCTTAACCTTAAATAATTGTGATATTTCCTTTTTTTACTGTTCGTTTTGTACCAGTCGTATATAAACTTTATGACTTTTCTTCCACTCACAAAGGGAAGCTTCTAACACTCTAGTAAGTACATCATAAAAATGGATAAAGCCGTCTGAAGTATCACGTTAGCCATGAACCATTATGCCACTATTTGTGTAACATGTTCTACATCATTCATTCGTGTCGTATAACGCAGTCTTTTAACTATATAAGTTCTATAAGATCAATATAACGAATTAGATCACATAGCCATTACGCACAGATTATTACATTTGTTACTATTCTTTTGAAATTCAAGAACTTGTCTTCGAAACCACTCATGAAAATCATGTTCGTGTTTTCTATATAATTTTCAGACGTTTGTACATTTGGTAGAACCAATTCTAAATGTTGACAAGAATCAAACAAATGAGACAAACTATAGTTTAGTTAACTATCCCAACTTTCTAAAATAAAATAACCAGTCGTTTTATAAATACTTACTTAAGATAAGTACTTATTTCGTCACAATTATTAAGAATATATCAATGCATCCTCTACTTATCCACTTGATTGAAGATCAGATTTACTGTCATGCCAAATGGTCGAGCATTCTGTCTGTATACCTCATAGTCAGAAAAAATTTTAATGCTCGGATTAGTATCATCATTCCTCTCAGTTCTATTCAGTCGAATCTCCATTCCGCTAAGATAGGACGAACAATAGTTTAAGAACTCGTTCATCACATACTCTTCTGCTATACAACTTTACGGTCTCGCTTTGTTTCTCATATGAGCCTTAAAACTACCTAAACTTCTTCCAAAAGGGTACATTGAACTATAGTTAATTAGTCTAACAACCTTTCATTATTATAACAAGTGAACAACAAAGTGAACCATTACATCAGAAAAGGCTAGTGAGAAAATTTTCTCAAGTTTGTAAAGGATTATTATTATGTCGTTTTGTAGGCAATCTAACTCACTAACACGAATGTCTTCAAACATAAATCAGTGAAAAAAGCAAAAAACTCAACAATATTAGTAGTTACATCCCTTGATAAACATTTCTGAACACCAATGAAGTTTAGCTGCTGTAGAAAAATGTGGCAATCCTGAGTTTTGAAACCAAAAAACTTTCCTTCTTCCCCACTAATGTTGGATCGGTATGGCAACCCTAGAAGGGGTGAAGAAGGTTTCAAAAAAAAATTATCTCGAGAAAGCTCTAATTAATATTAATATCAAAATTTTTGCAAATAAATAAAAAATAACAATAATACAAAAAAATAGATAAGGATATGCAAAGCAATTCAACTTACACAAATAAATATTGAGTTCAAATTAAAACATGAAATAAAATACTCCAAGTAACATAAAAATAAATAGGAAAGAGATAGAGAAAATGACATCGTAATTTTAAAGTGGTTCGGTCAAAATCGACCTACTCCACCACCCAAGCACCTCTTGGGATTCTGAATAAAACTTTGATTGGCTTCTTTCCATGGATTATAATCACACTGAACGTCGCTCCTTTTACGAGTTCAAGAGCAAACTCAATCTTTTACACGGATAAAGATCAAACCGTTACAAAATATGGAAGTTTTGTAAAGCACACAATATAACTCTCTAAATAGAGTAGATATACAAATTTATTGCTCACAACTAAATCCTCACAATACAATATCTCTCAACAATAAAATGAATAAAGACTTTGAGAGTTTGGAGATATCAACAATGGAAGCTTTTTGATTTAAGGAGGATTGAATAATAAAAGTTGTGAATGAATTTTGGTTAAGAAAGGAGTTTAAATAGAGAGGGAAATAAGGAAAAATAAAAACTTTTAATTTGAACCATTAGATGAAAAAAAGTTAAAAATATATGGTTAGATTAGAAGTTGAAAAGGTAAAAGTAATTATTATTATTATTATATTAAAAATTCAGAACGGCACTGACTGTTCTGATTTTTTTTTTTCTTCAAAGTTCCAACAGAACTTTCTCTTTTTTATTTTTTTTTTTATTTTTTTTTCTCTTTTTCTCTTTCAATTTTCTTATTTTAATTAAAAAAACATTTGACATTCATCCAAAACTCCACTTGTCACTATCTAAATGGTCTTTGATACCGACTCAGCTACCACGTCATCGTCTCGGGTATTTCTCGTTCAAACTTGTTTTGATCATAACTTCTTCATTTCAACTCCGAGTTGAGTAATTCAAATTGCGTTGGAATCCTTGTTTTGAGCACTACACTATAGACATCTTGAAACATCAAAATTGTTAATAATTAAGATCAAGTTTGTTATCATCAAAACATTAAATAATTAAAATTAATTAATTTGGGATTAAGGGCCAAAAAGCCAACAATCTCCCCCTTTTGATGATGACAAACTACTAAGAAACATTACTTCAAGATCATAAGAATCAAAGTAGTTCATGAGTTCAATATAAAATTTAATATATCATCTTATAGTCCATACTCAAGATTATTCAAAAAAATATTTCCGCCTAAACTAATGCAACAATGATAGTATTATATGATACAAATATTTAAAATTTTCAAAATATTCTCCCCCTTTGTAATCATCAAAAAGAAATAATATATGAAAGCTCCCCAAAAAATATGAATTTTCCCCTTATGAACAAGAAAACTATTTTTAAAATTAGCTGCCCTTAATATATGACTTAATACATGAAGATAAATTTAAGATGTATCACACCGAATAATACCAAGTTCAAGCCTATTTTTGCAAAAAATTTCTTCATTTAAAGACTTGGTAAGAATATCCGCTAATTGATAATAGGAACTTACAAAATCTATAATAATATGACCAGTTTGCACATGCTCTCTAATAAAGTGATGTCTAATATTAATATGCTTAGTTCTTGAATGATGGATAGGATTTCCGTTAAAAAGTTATGGCTTTCCGTTAAAAAGTTTGCTTTTGTACTTCATCGAGATAAATCGCCGTACGCTGGAAAATCAATTATAGTCCACAATATAGCAACATGAAGTTTGAACAATTCGTCATTGTACGCGTCGTACGTTTGAACCCCATTAATCCATAATTCATTCAATTCTTCAATTAAAGGTTGTAAGTACATACCAATCTTTTTACCAGGTGATTTTGGACCAGGAATTTGCAAAGACGTGAGAAAATTAGTTTCTTTCATGCATTTTTACGGTGGAAAATCATAGGGAACGATTATGACATGCCCAACACTATATAAAGTACTCAAATTATCGAAAGTATACAATCATACTTGCAAGCGTGAACTGAATCATATAAGTTAATCATAGATCATGCAATTTTTGTTTCGCTTCGTAAAACGTACTAGGTATGCATGCATTGACTTCACAAAATGCAATTTTTAAGAACTTCAACATTTGATCGAATGATTTATCACTCCACTCGTTAGTGACTTTGAATTTCATAAGTTTGACCAAAAAATGTAACGAAGAAAACCTCGTACATCCAGGATATAATTGTTCGCACGCTTCCATTATTAAATTATCAATTTTATTGAACCACTCGGTTTCTTCACTAACACTTGCATTATTAGTTTCAAAAGTTTGGTCATTTTCTGCGACGTTATCTAATTCAATACTTTCACAATTGATATCATTCAACATTTCCATTATGTCATTGTTGTTGTGATCAACAGACTCATGATTATTCATTAGTTAATCTTGTACATGCGTAAACTGTGTCTCTCTCTGTCTTTGATGCTCTAATCTAGATAAATCGATAGGTTCATCGTGATATATCCAATGGTCATACGATGCTATTATTCCATAAATGAATAGATGTCATTCTACATCTTGTATAGAATGTCATGAACCATTCATACACTTTTTACAAGGGCATCTTACTTGACCCACACGATTGACGTGATTCTTAGCCAATCCTAAAAACTATTGAAAACCTTCGGAGTATTCGGAGGATAATTTGTCTTTTTTGTTAAGTCAATCTTTATTCATATCTTCTTCGAAATTAAAGTAGCACAATCTTTTGTTGTTTCACACCGAGGAATCCTACATCATTGGTGGACAAAAAATATTAGAGTATGCTACAGATGCTTATACATTTCTTATATTTGGGTTCCTAAATTTTAAATCCGTAAAGTACTTTAAATCCCTAAACTTCCTAAATTCATAATTCACGAAATCCGTAAACCTTATTACATTACCCCCTAATCTAAATTAGAAACCCTAAATCTAACCTCTTAAACTAACACTTAAACTAACACTTAAACTAAAAACTAAAATCTAATCCCTAAAAATAAATCCTAAATCTAACCCTTAAACTAAAAACCTAAATCTAATCCCTAAAAATAAACCCTAAATGTAATCCCTAAAATTAGTTGAAAAACAAACCCCTAAAACAACCTAAATCAAATTAACCTAAAACTAAAACTTAAAAATAAACATAAAACCCAAAAAATGTAAACTAACAATATATAATCCCTAAAATTGTAATCTAAAACTTAAACATAAACATAAATCAATAGTATATTAATGAAATGCAAACATACAACCATTTTCAGCAAA
Organism: Cyclanthera cordifolia; assembly: GCA_037832605.1. Taxonomy (NCBI): domain Eukaryota; kingdom Viridiplantae; phylum Streptophyta; class Magnoliopsida; order Cucurbitales; family Cucurbitaceae; genus Cyclanthera; species Cyclanthera cordifolia. The sequence continues at coordinate 19,660 of JBBMEG010007504.1, read as the reverse complement.
TTATTTTTTGAAAACTAACATTTAGAAAACGTAAAAATATTCCTTTAGTGAACAAGGAGAAACGACAGCAAGCAACGGACAAACGACGGCGAGGACGGGAACAACGACGACTCTGGTAGTGGTGGCGAGAAACAAATTTGAGAGGATTTGAGAGAGTAGAGAGAGAAAAATACAGAAAATGGAGAGGAAATCGCGATTTGAGTGTTTTGTAATGAAAGGGTAAGGCGATGGAATAAAGTTCTGTCCCCTTAATCAATGAAAATGCTTAAACTTCGGCGATGCAGGTTACTTTTGCGTTGCTGAATCCATTCCATTTTTTGTCCAGATTTTTTTTTGGAGGAGGGAATTAAAGCAAAGGCGACGCAAAAGTGGGATGCATCGCCTAAGCTTAATTCTAGAAAAAAAAATCGTTACCTTATAGGCGATGCAGCTGGTACTCTGTTGCATTATGTAAGGAAAATGGGACAGAGAATATGTTGCGTCGCCTTAGTGTTACGCCAAAGGCGACATAGGCATGTCGCGTCGCCTTAGGGTACCTAATGCGATGCAACATGCCTCTATCGCCGAAGCCTTCATCGTCGAAACCTAATTTTATTGTAGTGTTCAACAATATCCCAGCAGATGAAGTCCCCTTACTCTAATGGGGGTATGCAAAATTTGCAGAGGTACAAATCAAGCAAGTACCGTGGTTCCAAAATGCCAATACCAACGCCTTGGCAACTTTAGCTGCTGTTTATGAAACAAAAGTAAGCAGGATCATGCCCATTGAGATTCTGGACAAGTACAATGTCACCACCAAATTGTTGCACGAGATTAGTGATGCCACCCCCAACATCATAGAAGACACGGATGAATCCGTTCATTGATTACTCAGTTAAGGAGAAGCTACCAAAAGATATAAAAGAAGCTCGACGTCTGAAGTCTTCCAAGTAGGCGCTGTAGGGTGATAAGCAGTACAAAAGGGGGTACTCTTTATCTCATCTTAGATGCTTAGAGGTCGGCGAGGGACTCTATGCATGAGGGAGGTAAGGAAGGTGTGTGCATAAATCACGAAGATGCAAGGTCCCTAGCAAAAAAAGTTAATAAGGAGAGGTAGTTTTGGCCGACCATAAGTGAAAACTCCAAGAAGTATACAGGATTATGTGATAAATGCCAGAGGTTCGCTACTGTCTATAGGCTGCCCGAGGTTCTCATCAGCATGATGGGACCGTGGGCCTTTGCATAGTTGGGGGTAAACCTTATAGAACCCTTACCAACTAAAGGTCAAGTCAAGTTTGCGGTGGTAGTAGTTCATTAATTCACCAAATGGACTGAAGCTTAGGCATTAGCAGTTATCACTGAAAAGAAGGTGACCGAATTCAATTAGAAGTGTGTAGTCTGTAGCTTGGGATACTCGACAATGAGAAGAAGTTTTACAACCAGGCTTTCCAACAGTTTTGCTCTAAGCTGGAGATTCAACATGATTTCTCATCACCAGCCCACCTTAGGCAATGGGCAAATGGAGGCAGTCAACAAGATCATCAAGAAAAACCTCAAGACAAAGCTCAAAAGCTTGGAAGGGTCATGTTCAAAAGAGCCCCCACAAGCAGAATGTCGCACCACACGTAGAACAACAACAGGCAAGATCTCACGTTCTTTAACATTTGAGGCGGAAGTAGTAACCTTAGTCGAGATATATCTCTCATCCCTGAGTATTGAGTCTTTTGACACATAACAAAATGACTAACAACTGCGGATGAGTTTAGATCTCCCGAAAGAAAGAAGATGTACAACCCACCTAAAAAGCATAAGAGGTCAGCAATAGAGTCTATAGGTCACATTGGAAATGATCTTACAAGTTCACAAAAGTTGCATGCTTAAGCACCTAATACCTTGAAGACATAGATTGGAATTAGATTCACCATCCTTGGACCACGTATATTTGAGAAATATTTTTATAATAAAAATGTAATCCAATTTTTCCAACAAGTGTTAGCAATAAAGGTTGTCTTATTATTATATGAATAACTTTCTAAATTCAAATTATAAGTCTATTGATTTATCATACTTCAAAGCTTGAATTTGGGGTAAGCGAAAGTAGATAATTGATCCACAGTCAATTACATAATTTCAAGTGCTAAAAAGCTCTAGATGAGCATACAACACTTCAAGAAAAAAGTGTTATGTTTCAAAACATAATAAGGAGTACATCAAAAAGCAACAAATTCATTAAGTGCTCCCAGCACTGCGCTTGCTAGATCTAGGCCTACTAAGTTCGGCTTAGACATAAATCAATTCAAGTTGGAGAAGCCCGAATCAGAATATCATTTTTAGGAACACCTTGGAAGATGCGAGAATCATAAGCAACCTGCACCAAATCATTAGGAAGTCCAGACTCGAAAGCCGACAAAAACTGGTCAGCAACTTTTGCTGCAGTTTGGCGCAAAGGGACTTGAAGAGAGGCAAGAGGTTATCATAGCTAACCCATTCTTGAATTTGGTCCAACGCCCCACTGATAGCAGTCGTGCCAGCATTGTTCTCCAATATTACTAACGCAGGAGAGCCTTTCACCAATTTTTCCATGTATAAGGCATTCTTCAACTTCCTTTCTATAGAAGCCAACTCCCAACGAAGCCAGGCAGTGGTAGATAAGTCTTCCTAATCAGAACGAGCTACAAGACTCTAGGCAATCTTGGTGGAAGTCTAAAATTTAGCCAAGGCGACCTCAGCAACATGCTAAGCCTAACGAGCTGAGGCCAAGTCCGATAAGAGTTAATCGATGCTGAAAGAACAAAAGGAAAGTGTATGACGCAAGTCCTCTGAGAGGTGTCAAGAAGCTGAAGAAAAGTGCATAAAAACCTGCCATCCAAAAACTACAAGGCCTCTCTAAAAAACTTAGACAAGAGTATGACAAAGTGCGAGTGTAAGAAGTATACATGATACATCCAATGAGTTCCATCCTTCAACACTTGGGAAGTATCTCTAGTGAAAAATGCTTGGGAGAGGTTTCTATCTCAAATCAAGGGCAAAAAACCAAAGTACTCTCCTCCATCGAATCCAAGATACGGTTTCATAGTTCTGACAATAGATAGGAGTCAAACCCAAGAGGAGAACAAAGTGAAGGTGTCCGAAGAGTGTGCGAGCTGGCTCGAGCATGATAAAGGGTGTTGCCAGAGGCAGTGCTAGAACCAACAAAATCTGAGTCCACTCAAATGCCAAGATCGTCTGGAAACTCTAGAAAAAGAAGCTCACCATTCTCAGCAACACAAAGCAGGCAGTCCTTCGATGTAAGGTCCACTGTACCATTGGTGGGAGGCCGAAAAATACGGAAGGAAAATCCCAAGCACTAAATAAACATTCGAAGCCAGTGTACAACCGTAGGCTGGGGACTCCAAAGAACACTTTCCAAGTGTTGGGAGCCACCTACATTGGAGGCAACCTAGCCATGCACAAGAATTCTTGAAGAGAAGAAATCATAGTGTGACAAACCACTAAAATGGCTTATTCTAGAAGACTAATTTATTAGCTAACTTTTAATCAAAGGTGAATTTAATTTTAGTAAATTAAAGTCTTCAAGGCTTTGGGCTCTATTTTGAATTTAAAGAAGTTTGGGTCAATCTTTAATGTGTGGGGTCAATTTCCTTATTAATACAAAATGGAAAGGTTTAATTGCAAATATCGAAATTTTTAACCCTAAATTTCCCGTAACCCCATCCCAACGCTTTCTTCCTCTTCTCCATCACATGAAACCCTTCTCCCTTTCAATCGTCGTCTCCTTCTCGCGTGAAACCACCCTCTCGTTGAACATCCCTTCCTTTTGATTCTACCCTTCGATTTTTTGTCTCAGAGAAAGCCTCGTCGTTGGTGTCGTTGTTGTGCAATTCGTAAGGCTTCATCACTTAATCACAATCTGTTTCATTTCCATCACGCTTGAAAGAAATTCGAGCTTCGACTTATTGTTGGGCGTTATCTCTCATGGATAAGGGGAGCTGGAGTTTTAGTTGGGTTTTCTTAGTGAGCCAAGGTATTTCCGTTCGAAGAATTTGAAGTTTACGTGAGGGGATGCTAGGTTATGTGTGTTTTGATGCTTAAAGTTAGAAGGAAGTGTTTGAATTTGAGTTTACCCTTGATCAGAAGTGGGTTGATTTAGTTAGAATCTCTCGAATCTCTCGTGATTGCTGCTGCATAACTTCTTCTTCATCTCCTCAATTTTCTACTTGGCTGACTGAGTTATGCTGGTATGGTGAGAGCTGCCTTGGTTGAAAATGGTGGTGAAGTCAGAGGTTCTTCTTGCGTTGTGTGTAGAAAGGGAAGTTTGAAGTTTTCGTTATACTTGTGAGGTGTTCGATGATTTTCTAAAAGGATTTAAGCTTTAACTTTCTATAGGGTTGTAGCTCGAGTTAGATATTGGATTTTTAGGCTTAAAATATATGTTTAATGTCGAGAGAAAGATGTACAATCTTGTTAGTGGTTGAAGCTCTTGCATCCAAGAGAGTGGGTTTCGTGTTTGTTGTTCATAGAGGTTGGGTTGTTTGAAGTTGAGACTTCGTTGGATTGTCTATCGAAGGTTGAGGCTAGCATGGTTGCTTGATGGTTAAAGCCTTACGTTGTTTTAGAACTTAGAGGGTTGGAAAACTTGTCGAAGGTTTGAGTTTGGGTTTAAACAAGGTGCAGCATAGTTTGGTACTTCGTTGGTTTTTGTGCTTACCTAGATGCACCTTATTCTAGAAGAAGTTGTTTTGACGCTTGGTTGAAGCTTGAAAGAGAACCAGTTATGCTAGAGCTTTTATTGGATTGAATTCGAGGTTGTAGCTTGGGTTGTGTAAATGTCTGCGGTACCTTCGAATACTTTAAGCTCTTGTTGTCTATGTGTTTGATTCTTCTATGCTGACTATTTTTATTACTTACTCGTATGTTGTAGGTTCAGGGGTTAGTTAGAACACCCGTATGGTCTAAAGCCTAGTAGTTGGTTTTAGTAAAACCCAACGTGATCACATATAGCATAAAACATGGCAGCAGTCAACACAACACCAAAAGCCCAATCAACATGCATAGAAGTTATTACACCACAGACCACGAGAAAGTGGTCAAGTTTTTCCTTACCTGTCCAAATCCATAACTAAACTCCTTAGCTCCAAATCCATCAATCGACGAAAACTGATACTCAAGTATGACCTTAATGAATAAACGAGTTAGAACTAGCATCTAAGACCATTAAAAATGGACATGGGACGACGACTTTAACAAGAGAACCCAAACTTAGAAAAAACGAATTTCGAGTCTCAAGAATCGGTCAACGTGGTTGGTCAAACAAAAATGGACAACTGTAGTTAAGTTGGTCAAAGGGACTTATTTTTCAACATATGGGGTAAAGCAATTAAACAAAGCCAACGGGATTTAAAGGAACAGTTATAAAATGTAACAAAAATACCTTATAATTTTTCAAAATGAGGAGAGAGAGAGAGGGGAAAGTGATAAAATTTGGAGTTAGTTTTAGGTTTTAGGTTTTAGGTTTGTGTGCCAACATAATAAATAAAATGTAACAAAAATACTTTTCAATTTCTCTTTTACTTTCCTTTGCTCCAACATACGGGAATGGCAAGGTTTCAAAACTAGGTTTAGAGGTTTTTTTTTTTTTTTGGAAACAAACAATTCCATTAAACCAAACCAACAATACAACTAGACCGGTCTTTCTCCAAAATGGAGGAAACCGTGGGGGGGAGAACCCCCTCCAAAAGAAATTTTCATCATCCTCCAAAGAGGATAAAAAGTTCCAAACAATAGTAGACTCACAGGGGCTTTTGGCCAACATATCAGCCACCTCATTACAAGACCTTTTACAAAAGAGAAAAAACACTTTCTCTAATCTTTGGGAAAAATTCCCAATATCATTAACAATGTTCTTAAATTCAGTCAAGTCTCTCTCCACACCCTGCAGAGCATTCACAACCTCCTTAGCATCTAATTCCACAATCAGAGGAGGGATCCAAAAGCAAAGGTCCATAGTATTCCTCAAGCCTTCTTTGATCGCCACCCCTTCTAGGACTTTAACAGCACAGTTCTTAAACCCAGACTTGATCCCCGCAACAATCGGCCTCCCTTTGCCATCTCGAACGATCCAGCCTATCTTTCCCTCTCCCGATCTTGGGCAAACTGAGGCATCCGCGTTGAGCTTCCAAAAACCCTGCGGCGGCACTTCCCACGAAGCCTTCAAATGCTCCTCCGTACTCACAATGGCACCCGAAGAACCTGAAAAAGAAACATAGAAAGCATCAATCATCTTAGCAACACTAGTCTGGAGCCTAAGGAAATTCGCACGCCCATTGCCATTCAACACCTCGTTCCTATTATTCCAAAGACTCCAGATAATAATCAAGGCTTTAAACCTCTCCTTTTTACAGATTTTCAAACAAAGCCTCTCCCAGAAATCAATACCCTTCCCCACCTTCAAAAAATAGTTCTTAAAATCCACCAAGGAGGGAAACACATCCATCCACAGCCTGGAAGCAAACTTACACTCTTTAACAATATGCATATTGGACTCATAATTCTTATGACACAGGGGGCACCTACAATCCACATCCACCCTCCTCCCAAAGATATTACACCTAGTTGGGATCGCATTAGCGATGACATTCCACGCCCCGATCTTAATCTTAGGGAGACAACGGGTATTCCAGAAGCTATCCCAGACAGAGGCATAAACATTCCCACCCGAGGAAGACGCTAAGTCGCGATCAGCAATATCCAAAGCAAGCTGGTAGGCACTCTTAACCGAGAAAACCCCTTTGGGGCATTGATTCCAGATAATCTCATCAGACCCACCCGTCTCACTCAGGGGAGTCCCAAGAATAACACCAGCCTCGTCCTCGTCGAAATTATTTTTAATTCCTTCAACATCCCAAACCCCCCTTCCCACAATAAGGTCCGCAACTTTTCTATTCTCAAGACCTCGAGGGACACAACTCACCCAGGGGTTTCTCGGACGAGCGATCCAGGGATCTTGACTAATCCTAATGCTAGCCCCATCCCCGACTTTCCACTTGTACCCCTGGTCAAACAACTCCCTACCCCACAAAATACTACGCCAGGCATAAGAAGGATTACTCCCCAGCTTCGCTTTCAAAAAAACGTTATCTTTGAAGTACTTACCCGAAAGCAACCTGCTGAGGAGACTATCAGGATCTTTAAGGATCCTCCAGCTAAGTTTGGCAAGCATGGCTTGATTAAAAAGATTTAAGTTCCTAAAGCCCAGCCCACCCAAATTTTTCCTTCTACAAAGCTTCTTCCAGGAAATCCAATGCGCTTTACTCCTATCCCCATCACTACCCCACCAAAATCTAGCGCACAATTGCTCCAGACTATTAAAAAACGAATTCAGAAGCTTAAAACAACTCATGGTATAGGTAGGAATGGCTTGGCCAACCGCCTTAACCAACACCTCCTTACCCCCTTTCGAAAGCAACTTTCCCTTCCAAGCTTGTAGACACTTCTCCAAACGACCCCTAATCGAGCTAAATAAAGCTTTTTTATCCTTCTGGTTTTGAGACGGAATACCTAAATGGACTCCCAAGTTATCACTAATCTTAACCCCCAAAATCTTACTAAGAACAAGCGCCTTTTCCTTAACAATGCAACCACTAAACATGACACAAGATTTATCAAAATTAATCTCCTGGCCAGAAGCCAACTCGTAGCAATTAAGAATATCTTTCATATTGAGGCACCCTTCTTCGTCCGCCCTGAAAAAAATCAAACTATCATCAGCGAAGAATAAGTGAGAAATAGAGGGGCAGTAATGATTAATCTTAAGACTATTAAAGAGTTTAAAGATTCTTCCCTGTCCAAGAGCGCCGAAAGCCCCTCAGCACATATGAGGAAAAGGTACGGGGAAAGCGGGTCTCCTTGCCTCAGCCCTCTATAAGGAGTGATTTCCCCGAAAAGCGCTCCATTGATCTTCACAACGTACCTGACAGAAGAAATGCATCTATCCACCCTATTTATCCACTCTTCACTAAAACACAGTTTCCTCATCATCACAAAAAGAAAACCCCACTCAAACCTATCATACGCCTTGCTCATATCAAGCTTAAGCGCTGCCCACCCCGACTTGCCTTTTTTACGTTGATTAATAGAGTGAATACATTCAAAGCCCAAAACAAGGTTATCAGTGATCGACCTCCCAGGGACAAAAGCCGCCTGATTCTGGGATATTACCTTATGCAGAACACTTTTCAGTCTATTCGCCATGGTTTTAGCAATGATTTTATAAATAGAATTACATAAATTAATGGGTCTAAAATCCTGGATTTTACTAGGGTCTTTAACTTTTGGGATAAGAGCGATAACCGTTTTGTTCAGACTGCCCACCTCCTTACCCTCGTTCAGAATCCCAAGGCACAACTCCACCACATCATTTCCCACGATGTCCCAATACTTTTGGAAAAACCTAGAATTAGTACCGTCAATGCCCGGAGCTTTTGATGGGTTCATCCCCCCAAGCGCCGCCTCCACCTCCTTCCTAGTAAAAGGACTGTCCAAACTCACCCTGTCACTGTCAGACACCTTTTTGGTAACTCCCAAAAGAATTCTCTCAACAGCCCTATCCCCCTTCCCGAAAGTAGAATTGAAGATATTATTGAAGTACTCAACCGCAACCAAAGCAATCTCGTTATCCTTATCAACCCACATTCCTTCGCCATTCTTAATTCTCTCAATATTATTACTTCTCTTCCTCTGGGACGCCCTCATATGAAACCATTTAGTATTTCTATCCCCCTCTTTAGCCAGTTTTCCCTCGACCTTTGCTTCCAGAAGATTTCCTCTTCAACGAGAAGCCCCTCAATTGACTCGTCAGTTTTAACGACCAAGTCGGATCTACAGTTACAATTCTCACTCATCAGGATTTCCAACTCCTTTTCTTTTACCTCAATGGCTCCTCTAATCGACCCCCTCAGCCTATTGTTATTCCACTTACGCAAATTTAAAAGGCAATTCCTGATATTACCCAGAAAAAACTCCACATTTAAAGTCCTGGTTCTATTATGGTTCCAACTATCTCGAATAATCTCCCTACACTCATCATGCATAGCCCAACCGTCCTCAAATCTTAAGGGCTTCTCGCCCCTAACCGACCCCCTATGATCACTCACCTCCCAACAAAAATCAGCTATGATAGGTCTATGATCCGAGTAATGGAAGTTACTATGAAACACATTAACTTTTCCACATAAATCAATAAAAGAAGGGTTAGCAAAATACCTGTCGAGGCGGCACCTGGTAGCAAACCTGTCTTTCTTGTTTTTGATCCAGGTAAACTTATCACCGACGAACCCCAAATCAATGAGCAAGCACTCATTGATCACGTCCCTGAACTCTTTCATCCCCCCTCGCTTCTGTTACAACCAAAGCCTTGTTCCTTCATGTCCATAATCTCGTTGAAATCCCCTCCAATGATCCAAGGAAGCTCATAGTTTTTCTCTAGCCTCCTCAGCAACTCCCACGACTCCTTCCTCCTAGAAAGCACAGGACTTCCATAGAAACCCGTAAACCTCCACAAAAATCGATTGTTCTTAACAACCGCATCAATATGCCCCTGAGAAAAGGAACTGATCCTTACATCTAAAGAAGAGTTCCAGAAGTGTATCAGGCCTCCACTAGACCCAATACTCGGCACACACCAACTACTGTCACAACTAACCAACTGCTTGATCCATCAATCGCCGACTCATTACACTTAGACTCACAAATGAAGATAACTTGAGGTTTAAACTTGAGCTCTTCATGACGAAGCGCCCTACAAGCCCGGGGGTTTCCCAACCCCCGAGCATTCCACCCTAAGTGTTTCATTGCGTCCGGCGAGGCTGCTCCACAGCCTCCACCATATCCCGTTGCTCGTCTCAACGTAGTTAAACCTCCCTTTTTTCCCATTAGTAACAGCTTCCATTCCCCCAAAAAAGTGTTTAGCCCCACTCTGAGAGTCCCCCGACCTTTCCAACTCCATATCATTTCCTTGATTTGCTTTTTCTCTGGCTCTTCTTTTCCATTGCCACAATCTTCCAAAGGCCTGCCCACCCTTCCATCTTCCTCAGACTCTTTATTTAAAATCGCCAATAATTCTTCTCCAGAAAAATCCTGTTTTTTACCTGGCCCAAGCCTTGATAAAGGTTCTTTTAATTTTAAAAATTCAGGCTTTGACTTTAGCTCTCCATCTCCATCCAGATTCTTCAGGCCCATCCCAACAGCACCTCCCTGATCCACCATTTCCTCTTCCACCGCTCCAGCATTGCACTCGCCCCCATCCAAAATGTTGCCTTTTAATTTCGGCCCAACAAGCAGTTCTGGCCCAACATTGAACACAGCTCCCCCCTGTCCACAGCCCAAGTTTCCGCCAACATCCCCCTTAATTTCAAGCTGGACCACGTGCCTCTTAATCTGAACACTCGTACCCTTCTGTCTTCCCCCTAAACTATTGCACTGTTCTGAGTCCTTTTCTCTGTTAATCTGCCCAGTCATCTCACTTTCAAAACACCTTCCCCCAAAACTCGACTCGTCTTCTCTAGCCGTTGCCGGCCGCCTCGAAACTACGAAAGAGTCACGACTCAGCACGTGTTGATTCAGACCGAAACTCGCCGCTTCACCCCTAGTTTGACTAGGCACTTCATCTTCCCTACCAAGCTTAATTTTTCCGACCACACCTCTGTTACCCAGCCTCCCCTCTTCTGCTAGCAAAACATGGTCCTGACTGAAACGGTTCCATTCCGAGCTCGTCTCTTTTCCCCTCTACAGACCAGAAGACAGTTCACCCCTTATCAGCTTCCTTTTTCCGATTTCCCCCCAAATCCTTTCTTCCTCTGTTTCCGCTTCTTCTCCCTCCCCGACCACATCCTTCTTTTTACCCAAATCAACACCTCTGCTCGTATCACCACTGCCCGTATTCCTCACCCCTCCCCCCCTTCCTCTACCCCCCATATGTTGCATCTTTATCCACCCCTGTTGCTTTAACGGGCTGACCTCCCTTAGCTTGTCGCTGAAAGGCCAGGTTTTCCCTTCCTCCACCACAACAAAGGAACACCTCGCTATACCGTGCCCCATCCGACCGCACCCATTACAGAAGTCCGGTAGCTTCACATAAGATATTCTAGCCCATTTACTTTCGCCCAACGATCCACTCTTAACCTTTATCGCTCTTCTCAGGGGGTTACATACATTAATTTTAGCTCTAATGCGTATAAACTTACCCCTATGACGAATATCTCCACTTTGGTCCCAATTTAGGAACTCCCCCATCATCTCTCCCAATCTCCTAGCCCCTTCCTCCGAGTGGCAAGCCGGCGAAATATCGTGAACTCTTATCCAGAAAGCAGCTTTTTTGAACTCGAGTTCAGAAATCCTTCTGCCACCCTTCATCTGCTCAAACACCAACAAAGCACCATAAAAAATCCAAGGGCCTCTTTCCTCCACTCTTTCCCTTAAAATCTTGCACGAGAAAGAACAAAGGAAAGTGTTTGCTCCTAGCACTTCAATGCTCACATTGTTTTCAACATTCCAAATCTTCAGGATTATTCTCCTAAACGCATTCGTACTTATCACCTTATCGGTTAGCACTTTACAAACGAGATCGTTCTCTAGTTTATCTTTAAAGCCTTGAATCTCTTCATCTTTCAGCTCGAAGACCTCTCCTTCCTCCTCTTCTCCCAACACTAGCCCGTTCATCAGCTCAGCGAAGGCTTCAGCGTTCATTCTCACCACCCTCACCTCCCACAAACGACCTCCCAACACTCTCTCACGCTTCCCCCTCCCGAATCAACCTAAACCCACACACTCCTCACCAGGAGGACCCCAACCTCTCAAAGCTCCCTCAGAGAGAAGTTTGAGACCTTTTGAAACTGGGTTTAGAGTTAAAATGCCGAGAAGCTACAATTTACTTATGTACCCTCATGGAAACTTTCATTTCTTATTTATAACCATATAAGCATTTATTTCACCTCCTTTCCACTTCCAATTAAAACCCAGTTTACAACTTAATTCGATTACATTATGTATTTTAATTTGAGTTTAGGAATACCTATTTAACTAATTAGTAAACCAAACTCTCATTCATTTATTAATTAATAACTTAATGATATGAATTATATAAACCTTCGAGCTAGGGAAAATCTTATTTTAAGTACTATAATTTTATTATTTATTATATATATATATATATATTTATATTTTTATATTTTTTTTAGTTGTTACAATACTATCCCATCAGAAAAACTTTCGTCCTTCAAAGTTGTCTAAGGTCAACAATCCAACAGAAACCCAACACCAATCACTAATTCTTTACGTAAAAGAGCATATCCATCGAACATTACAAGCACAATCCATTTAAGGTCCTGAACAGTCAAGCTTTCCAAGAACAAAACTCTTACAAGGTACTTCCTTTATTAAAGTAAAAATAACACCCAACACACGCTTCTAATAAACCACGAGACTCCCTGTCTCAATCCTTGAATCACCCCACAATAACTATACGCCACTCGAACTATTGCTCCACCACGAACAATCTCATAGACAAACGAACCTAAAGGAAACAAACAATCCTTTAAGAATGTCGTCGAACCAAGGCGACTAACAAACGTGAGAAACAACAAAGCTTGAACCAAACTTCCCTAAACAAGAATTTTTAAGTAATAAGGGATCATGTGGAATACAACTGAGATCCAACCAAAACTCAGGCTCCAACTTCGTGACAAACACTCACAACTGACCGCTCAAGTCAGGTCTTACTTTGCTAGCTCAAAGCAAGTTAAAACTACATCACTACATACTCTTAAGGAACTAACCCTATAAAATCATCATCCAAACACTTGAAGCAACCAGGGTCTCTTTCCGAACCAACTTTAGTGATACCCCTTGAGTACCATAACAAGTAGTTCAACTGAGCACCAAGCAGCAAAAGTACAGAAACAAACAATGACTCACCAATGTAAACTCTGGCTTACTAACCTCAACTACAAACCAAGCAAAACTCAAACACTACAAGAATGATACTTATCCTTCTCCACCAAAACTTGCCACCTAAGAAAAATCCAAAACAATGAAAACAAAAATGAAATATCAATCGACCAAAGTTAAAATGACCACCACCTAGGATCTCACCTCCATCCTACCAACAAGTTATCGCCAAGCTGAACATTGAGTCCATCTTGCCTCAGCAGAATCTCTCTTGGCTTAGTAGTCAAAGCAACGAAATCAAGTTCCTACAAAAGCCTCAAAAGAACAAGAAACCCAGGAACTCTACTCAAAACACTGGCACAAGAAAACGTCACTTGAATGATGCCCACCGAGGCAGCAATAAACAACGAGCTGCGCGAAACACTACTTGTTCTTACAAACCGACAACTGTCTCAAAGCATAACTCAACAGATCAATTTGAAGTATCTGATAGGAATCCAACTCCAAGCCTCAAATCTCTAACTATGTCTCATTAAAAAAAACGAGCTCTTACCAACTCTGTTCACCCTAACACCTCAGAACAACACCTCAAGAGGCTTCTCTCTCTTGAACGCTACGAAACCATTGGGCAACCGATGCCTCTCGAAAAATCTGACCACTCCACTAATACCAACCACTCGGCCTTACGTTCATCACTACAAACTCGGATTAGGTGTACAATAGGTGGCAACACTTCGCAACACTTCCACAGCTGAGTTAGAACTTTACAAAGCAGATCTCACTAGTCGAAACTATAACCACTCTAGCAGCACAACTCGAAGGAATCATCATATGATACACATCAACAACACCTACCTTCTCAACAGTTGCTACCCACAATAGAACTAAGATAAATCCTGAAATATCAAAGCACTTAAACTTCTTTAAGGCACAACTACCAAAACTTTTACCACGAAGATGGAAGCATCGCAACGAACTTTTTCACTAAAGGGACTATCCAAGCACTTGAATGCACTTTCCAGTCACTAATCATTAGCCACCAACCTTCTCTACTGCTCCTGGCAACATGCTAAAGAAGTTCAACTTAACAATCTTGGTCTAGAGCCTTCCCTAGCCAGCCTAGCACTTACGATAATCGCAGCCTTAACTTCTCAACTTTCTTTTCTCAAGAAGAACTTCAAGGCTTAACAAAAGATTTATCAACAGGCTGAACTTCCAACCAAGGGAAATCCACCAATGGATATTGCACTCTTACTGAAGAATCAACTTCAGCGTTAAACAATTTTTAGAAGCAACAACTTACTGAAACCAAGCAATTGTTTGAACTAACAATCATAGGCTTACAAGCTAAAACAACTAAGAATAACTCGCTTCAATATTTCAACTGAACTTTACTTTTCAAAGGAGAAAAAAACGTTACCTCGTAACGACCTATCGAACGTGAGCGGTTAACCAGCACCTACTCTTATAGTATCCATAAGCTAACAAATTAATAATATTTCAAGAGGTAACCAAATCTTATTGGTGAAACTATAATTCAAAATCTTGGTACAGTACCACGTCGAACAACACAAATCACCAAAGGGTTCCAATGCTCCACCACTTCATTTCAAAGGAAACAACAAACACTGAGTTTCCAAACTCACTCGAGCTCCACCAAGTGGCTTACTATAAGAACAATGTAACACTTTAACTTATGAATACACACTGCTACCACAAGCTCTTTTCTTTTCTTACCAAGAGAACATAATGAAACAACATTTATTAGGGCACCTCGGTCCACAAGTTAGAACATTAAAAGGTTAGGAAACTCAAACACAAACTTTCTTTTCAGCAACAGCAAAAAAGCAGCAACAAGGCTAGACTTAATTTCTCAAGTTACCATCACGAGTCTAATAACTCAGCTCAGAACCACAACCTCCAAACAATTGCTTCAACTACCACGATCCTTAGGTAAAAACAACCTCCAATGGTAACTACCAACTCGTTCCTACAACTCCAGGAACACTCATGCACTACTGGCTTGAAAAAACGAAGCAAGTGGCTTAGCTGGCAAGTCAAACACGAGCTAGCACGAACTCAACAGTAAAGAGATATAAATCAATACATTGGGGTCTAGGAGCTCGCAATCGAAATCCCAGTACACAGACCTTCCAGTATACTAGTCGGGAAGTCTTACTCAACCTAGTCTACTACTTGACCATCCATCTTACTGTGTGATAAGCCAATAGTGATCCAGTCAACTTCTCACTTTCAGGATGACATGTCATAAGACACTATCTCAAGAATTCATAAACTAACTACTTTTTTTCGCTTGCAGAACTTCTAGTCTGCCTCTGAATACCTAAAACCCGGGCTAGTTTCAAGGTTGTTAATCTTGAAACTCCAATATACCATATGTCGTTTTCAATAAGATATCACAACAATATTCATCATTCAACATTAAGCATATTGTTCAGTAAATCACATCGAACATCTTTCAACAAAAATTTATGTTCAAGAATGTCATTTCAACATCTATAAACAACAGATCTCATGCTTAGAGTATCACATCAACATATATCAATCAATATAAATCATGATCAGAATATTAATTAAGTAATCACATAAACCTTAATTGTATTACATGTTCAACTCTATACTCAAAACCAAACTTCTTACCCGATGATGACTTGCTCGCTCATGACTATGGGAACCAACGACTTATATCGTAAGCCAGTCTACATAATCTATTACCAACAGTAAGGACCCAGGTTTTCAAAGAATAAAACCAGAGACCTTACTAAACTCCAATGCATGAAAATCAGTTATAAAATTGATTTTAACGGATAAATCAATGCATTTATTGAAAATGGTTATTCAGTGGGATCTCGAAAATATTTAATAAACTCCGAAAGTCATAGTCACTAAAAATTCGAAATTTAAAACATTCTATGACTTTTCCTATACTCTAATGCAACGATTCCCATAGTCAAGCAGCAGCCTAGTGAACATCCTATTCAAAGTAAATGGGGGAATTTCACTTAGTAAGGGGCCCCAGCTCGAGGTTCAACATGTATATAGTGAAAAGAGGATCTCATATAATACAAAATAAGTCATAAAACAATTATCACGATATTCAACAATCTTCCAGTTAACAATGTCAAACGGAAAATACCCCTTGTCGAGTCTCTAAACTTTTGGTTAATAATTGTATAGAAAGTACCCCTCATCGAGTCTCTAACTTTGGGTAAATAATTATGTAGACAACACCTCTCGTCGAGTCTCTAACTCTGGGTAAATAAGTAATGTATGTAGGTCCGCACTAGGAAAATGGATAAGTATTGGTACAAGTCTGCTAATATCATCGTTTTACATAGGTACAGGTCTGTTAGGACGATCGCTTTATAAATACATACTCAAATTGAGGAAATTTATATAGAGTCTCGCATACTCCTATTTAGGAAATATATAGAGTCTCGCATACTCGGACTTAATGTCACAACACCAAATAATCATGTCAACTGTCAAGGTTCACATCATCACAACATATGCATGTACCTAATAATTTAAAGGTGGTTAGTTCTCATTTGAACATCCCGGCTCAGCATATACAACCACAATTTCAAATTAGTATGATACATATAAGTACACTCATTAACGTGATTACATATATAATAAAACATGACATCAGTCAACACAACACCAAATAAGCTCAATCAATATGCATACATGTTATTACACCACATACCACGAGAAGGGGTAAAGTTTTTCCTCACCTAGCCGAATCCATAACTGAGCTCCTCAGCTCCAAATCCATCAATTCACGAAAACTAATACTCAAGTATGGCCCTAATGAATAAACGAGTTAAAACTAGCACCTAACACTACTACAAATAAGGGAATAGGTGACGGTCAAACAAAAAAAATTTCAAAAACACGGATATTTGGTGTCGGTCACCTTTAGTGTCGGTTTTTTAGTGTCGGTCACCTTTTTAGTGTCGGTCAGACCGACACTAATATAAACCGACACTAAAAATATATATATATATATATATATATACACATTTAATGTCGGTCCAAGGAAAAAAAAAAAAAAAATTTTAAACCCGGTCCAGGACATATAGTGTCGGTCGGAAAACTAGATCATTTTGTTTGATATTTTAGAAAACCGAAATATATTTGTAACACCCTAAAAACTTGAAAGTAGCCCACTATAAACAAAAGCCAAAAGAAACAACTTGAAATCAAGGTCTGTGACTCTGGTCCAGCTATCGCATCACATAGATCACCGATCACAAACAAATCTCGCCACCACAACCACAATGAAACTTGTAGAGTTAAACCATAACATATAGTGAGTATAGGCATATCAAGTGTGTAGTTTTTCTATGCAGTAACTCTTGAACATGGATCAAACATGTTCATGGATCAACCATGTTCGTTTGTACTCAAAATCTCATGGTTGTCAACCACTTACCGCACACCATCCTATCTAACATGCACATCTATACTCCAATCTAGAGTGCAACTCTTTACTCACTAAACTCCCTACCTAGAGCTTGAAACACATTTGCACATATAGCTGAGAAGTACATTACTCATGCACCGACTGATTACTAGCTAGCATCACAACTTTCGACTAGATGAATGTTCTAAACCAAACTAGAAAGGGTGATCCCTCTAACCACACACCACTCTAGGGAATTCTACCATAATATCTTATCATATAGAGTAAATTGGTATCACACAACTTACACTTGACCGCTCCCTCGACCTTAGTTAACATCATGCATCCATGGTTACCATAATCTATATTCTAAGAGGTACTCACTCATGGTTCTATGTTTCAACACGTTTTTTAACCTACTTGAACAACCAATATCTCACTGGTAATTGTACTAATCGTACTAAGATTCCTTCTAGCCATCGCACAATCGATCTCAATCTCAAAAACCAAGCTCAACTTCCATAGTCTTCCAACTACCACTAAGAAATATGAGGCTCGAATACGAACATAATTGTTCCATTTGTATATATAAAGTCTTACACCCTAACTTTACTAATTAGAATTGCCTACCATCGATCTCTCATCAGCTTGTACAACTTATAACAAACATGCGGGAGTAAAGCTTCTGATGTTTACAATGTATGATCAATATGTTCAAAAAAATCATCACCACGAGCAAACTAACTCACACTGAATAACATCATCACAACTATAAGTAATTCTCCTATCGCCAATCTCACGCTTAAACTTATCCCATACTCTATGTAAAGACCCGACCCCTTAAGGTCCTAGAGAAGAATACCCTTACTACATGCATGTAATTAGATAAATTCTTAAAAAAAACATTTAATGCATAAAAGTCTGCCATTTATTGCAGGATAACCATCAACGAAACGGGAATTTCAAAAGGTTCGGAGTACTCCTTTAAAATAACCAGTCAAACAGTAAGGGAGAAACATAACGTATTAAAAGTAGTTATAAATCCAAAAGCTGGTTCCTCATCAACAATGTAATAGATATGATAAAATAATGTAAAGACCGGACATAAAACTAAGACTCGACGTGCCCATGGTTTCCGCTGCGCCGGATCAGCCATCCTGGTAAAGCCCATGCGTACCTGTGGATCACCACAGAAAGATCATAGGGAAAGGGGTGAGTTTATAACTCACCAAGGAACAATTAAACAGAACAATATTACAGCAGTGAGCAATAAATAATTAAACAGATAAATAATTATTCAGGGAATACAGTCTGACGACGACGGGGCAACCCGAGGGCTAAGCCAACCCGAACATTCGTAATTCACTCGCCGGGGCATCCCTACTAGAGATAAGCCTACCCAGTTTTCCTTCCTTTATTCATAACGGGGCAACCCAAATTTGGCTATGCCAACCCGGTTACGGAACATGTTCAAGTATCATGCAAGGTTCGCTATCGAATTCACAACATTAATTCCAGGTAACACACATTCACAACGAATAATCATCTTACGAATTTAATAGCATACTTTACTAAATTAAACAGTTCAATCGTATCCTAGCCCCTTACCTCGCCCGTTCCCACTCAAGGCACTCCTAATAGTCCGAGTTGCGCCCTCCAGAAGTTTGTCCGACAAAAAATTGGGTAAAACAGGTTAAAAACGTCAGAATTAGGCCTTTAAACTATCAAAAACGGATCCAGAGCGTCGAAATTACCCAAAAACGAGTATCCGGAAATTTTTCGGCAACCCACGGCGGCGCGTGGCCGGAAAAATTGGCCGGAGAAAACAACGGCGGCGGCGCGTGGCGGCAAGTCTCGTCGGCGCGTGAGCAACACGCGCGAAAGACACAACCTGCAGGTCTGGGACGCGTCTCGCTCGCTGGTTGGTCCTACGCAGGCTCGGGCGACAACTCTGCAGCTTCGGGGTGGTCGGCGCTGAAACCCGCGTCAGATGTCGGCGGCGCTGTCAGTGCTCGTAACACGAAGCCCAACAGCCCTGAACCCGGTAAAAACTGTCGGCGCCGCACGAAAATCCACGGACCTGTCGGCGGCTGCACGATACACGAGGCCTGACGTCACTGACAACGAGGCAGATGTCTGGCGGCTGCTGGCACGGAGGGGACAATTCTGACGATAAATCTGACACGGTCGGCACCGAAAACCGCGAGCAATGATTGGTTGCAGGTCTTGTCGACGGCTGTCGGAAAAACAGAAAAAGGGAGAAGGTGATTGGGCGGCGCAGAAAACGATGGTGAATTTGACAAAACCTAA
>JBBMEG010007494.1:0-34830 GCA_037832605.1 Cyclanthera cordifolia | reverse complement strand
AAATTTGTAAAATGAAACTTCAACAATAAATAAATAAAAACTTAAACAATAAATAAAAAATGAAACATAATCTTGAAAAAAAACTCAAACATTCAACAAAGCTCTTCTTAAAACAACATGCAGGCACAGATGAATTACGGTTTCCCCACCCACACAACCAAATTACAGTAGCACGTCTTTTGTACCACACTCACCAAAAGACTTTATTAACTTAGGCATCAGAGGCCTTGTAGATCACAACATGCCGATATGCTTAATTTGTTTTTTTAGAGACATCTAGTTCTCCGTAAAACTAAGTCTTTACCATTGATCTGGTTGACTATTTTTCAGTATCAAGAGTTGGTGTAGTCTATGGGGAGAGTAGTGTTCTATCCAGAAAGCTAGATCCTTACACTTTTCTCTTTCAAAATGATGAAAAGCAGAAGCATTAATCACGTTGTCCATGGAGAGTCAAACAACGAGCATGCTCCAAGAAGGGTTAGCACTAGAGAATATGAGCAAGTTCATGTCAAGAATCACCTAGAAGCTAAAGGTGGGGATTCTAGACAAAAACCGAAGTGTGCCGATCCAATATTCAAGGCTTCAGAAAAACAATGGCAGAGAACCTAGATCATTTGATGGAGCTACTCAAGTAGGCTTATCCGACCTAGGCTGTCATTTTTTAGAATAAGGGAGTACTGCAAGAGTCACTGAGACGACGATTTACCAAGAAGAATGATGCGGCGGACAAATTGATGCCTTTGGTTTAGGACCTTACAAAAAAAAGCCTTAGACACTAAGGCTTTGAGAGAGGCTCCTTCAAAATAACTAAGACCTGTCAAATGACTTTGATTGGGTGATATTGATCAAAGGAAGGAGTAGTCGGTTCACTATAGAAGAGGCTCTATAATTGAAGGTCGCTTCAAAACACAATCAGTGAGAAGTAGCCAGCCATAGAGCAACCCACAAAGGTCCGAAACCTAGTGTTCTTCAAGGACCCCAAGTGCTCGTAAGTCGGGATCAGACTTGGGAACAAACTTGAGAGATATGATCAACCAATGCTGGAAGGAGACACAACCCGATGGAGCCAAGAACCAACCTCGGCCAGCCTAGCTACGTCCTTTCCAATACATAATGGGAGATATGAAGAAACTATCAGACCACGACAGACTCGACTTGGACTATTTAGTCGGTCGGGTTGATCCTTTTTTTACTAAGAAAATCATAGAGGTGTCTATCCTTATGAAGTTTAAGTTACCGAAGTTAAAATCATATGATAGATCTAAAGACATTGTAGAATATTTAGACACATTTTTTGTCATGAATGGAACTCCATGGAGACCGAGATACAATTAAGTGCTAAACTTTTTCATTCACGCAAGTCAATCTAAAGAGAAATTCAATCTCATCGTTTCGAGAGCTAGTTAGAGCCTTTGTCACAGAATTCCCAAGTGGGCGAGATCAGAAGAAGTCAGTCACCCATCTACTTGTTAATGGCTGTGCCTTAATGACCTAGTAGTTTGTATATTCAAGAACAAATATTTAATGTTAGACATTTACTATTATTTATAGTTATTAATATGAGTTATTATTTTCGATAAATTGCGCATTTTATATTCAAATTGCGCATTTTATAACCTAAATCGCCTACAGTATGTGGACTAAGCCTAGGGTGTTTAAGTCCTAGTAACACTGTTGGTGTAGCTCGTTTTGCAAGAGTTGCAAGCGACCTAATCCTGGTTGTTCATGAGGAGACTTGCCTATGCCTATGCCTATGCGAAGAAGTTTTTGCATAAGACTGGACCATAAATTGTTTTGATCAAGCTAGTAATTTTATTTTAGAATGGTATCAATTATTTCACTAAGAATGATCATATTTTTTATTTTGATCTTAATCCTAAGTGGGTTGCAAACTCTTGTTTTATGCAAGCATTCTTTGATGTACATGGGTGAGACTAATAAAACAACACTAGGCCAATAAGCTTCACATGTTGGAGATTTTCATAGTGAATAGTTGGAAACACAACGTCATAAGAAGGAATTCAAGCCTTCCCTAATATTAAGAAAGAAGTAGAATTGTTCCCTTAAGAACTTATTCTAGGGCTTGGACAAATGTATCCTATTGGCCCGAAAGGAAATTCTTTTATAAACAACTTGTTCATAATAGAAATCATTTGCACTTAAGAGAAAGATCTAATCATAGGGATAAATGAACATTTTACTCAGTTGTGAATTACGAACATGTTCGGGAAAGATCTTATCACAGATGACAGATTTTCACCATGGACAATAATTTGTGCTATAGTGAGAAAGAGTTTAGCACAGAACATTAGTGGAATAAGCCTGTTGTTAACAAAGAGAGATTAGATCCGAGTCGTTGCAGCTTTCAACCTATAGGTACACCAGTCCTCGGGCTAGCTCATAATTACTGGTACACTGATCATTAGAGAAGTTCAAATTCACAGACTAATTATGTGCGACATAATTAATAAGAGTGTTAAGTTTAATAATTAAACTTAATTAATTATTAGATTTGATATGACAGTTTAATATTTATTGGATAAATAGTATCGGCAAAATACTAGTTTATTGAATAAACTAATTATGAAATACTTATTGAGTTCTAAGAAATAAATATGTTGGACAGATAAGGTTGATAATTATTGAATAATTATTAAATGGATAGTATTAATTAAATATGTTAGACATACTAATTGGATTATTAATTATTGGATAATTATTAAAGTAAAGAATTAATATACGAGTTATATTAGCGGTAGAAATTTATTTATTTAATAATATATTGGATACATTATGGTTTTGGAATTTATTGAATAAATATAAAGTAAGATGAATAAAACAGTAAATGGAATATATTGTAGTAAAAATCCTCCCCATTTTTGGAGGATGAAAAATTTCGTCGACCTTTGTAGGAGGGAAAAATCCTCCCCATTGAAGGAGGATGAAAATTTTCGTCCACCCTTGTAGGAGGGAAGGAATTTTTGAAATTCATGTGTAAATTTGGGAGAAAAAAATCTTTGATTTCTCCTAATATCTTTTATTAATAGATATCCAATGATATTATATTTTCTAATTTAAACAGCCACATGTCTACTATAAATAGGAGACCTTGGAAGTCTTCGTTCTCATCCAACTCAGTTAAGAAGCTTCCCACCAAGCATTCAGTGCAACGTGACAGACATAACGTGGAAGATTGGAGGATTCAATCAAAATGGTTCCAAGAGATTTGTTCATTACCTTCTCAACATAAAGACCCGCAAGAATTATTGAGAGGTGTCAATCAATATAAGTTCTTTATGTTTTTCTAACAACGATTAATCACATAGGACTTGCATGTAGATTAATCAATGAATAATTAATTTGAGTAATTAGTTTTTAAATTTTTGTAATAAGCTACGTGCTTCTGCCGCGTTAATAACGTGCTTTTACCTTACAATTTCAAACACTACTGACGGAGAAACAAAGGAGGCAAAAGACCATTCAGTAGTACATAACACACTTCAATAATGAGAAGTTGAAAGGTACACTGATGATACGACTCTTACGACATTTGTGGCTAAAATAAAGATGAGAAGTTCCTATCTTCATTGGGAAAGAAAGCCGCACTCATGTACCTTGAGCTGTACACATGACAAAAATGACATGAGTGCAGTGGAGTTAGTCAAGTCCCGAGGGAACATCGAAGAAAAACGCTCCATTTTAGAGCGTGAGAAGAAAATAAGCTGTAGTGAATCCGACTATAAGGAGTCATGATACGAATCGATCAACCAACTTATTGAATTCACATTAAAAAACTAAGACAAGATGAAAGGAAAATAATTTTCTATCGGCTTATAACATTCATAGCAGAATTTTGGAATATATTGCATATTTTAAGACATTTTAATTTTTAAACCTTGTCAATCATTCTCAAAATTTCTAAAGACCTTTTAGATGAGTTTTTTATATGTATATAAAGGATATCTACCATTTTTTCTAGCATTTAAGCCTATCAATTGATTTACCATTGACTTTTGGCTTTGTAGCTCTTATTTTCTACAAAATGCATTTAATAGATTTTTGAGTCCTTTTGAATTCCAATCAATTCAAGAAATTTTGGCCTAGGGCTTTTAATACCTCATTTTAGACACAATATTGATATCAAAACTTGAGTTTTTCTTGAACTGTTTTGGTGTTGTATTTTTTTTTTCAAATCTTGCTTTTTAGGTTTGAAGGTAAAATCAATTCATTGGATTAGTCTTTAATCAAACTAATTCTGAAGTGAGTTGTCTTAGGATCTAATTGTGACCATCATAGGATCTAAGTGTGATCTAAGAGTCTTCACCATTCTAACGAACCCTTGGTTGAGATCAAGTGTTGAGTTTTCCATATTTTTTTGTTTTTGCAAATTCTAGAAAGACCTCTAGCTGTGTAAAATCGAGCAATGTTGGAGCTTATCAAATCATGTAAGTGAAGGGTGGAAGAATACCAAGAGAATAATGAAAAAATTGATCGAAAAGGAGTACTACCCAGTTCGTTCGAGAATTATACTCCAAGGTGGTGTAAGTAGAACAAATCTTGATGGAGATTCATGACAATGTGGTATTGAAGTGGCCAAGAAAAATCATGGCATGGTCAATATCAAGAGTAGAGTTTGTTCCTAAAGTCAAGATTCGAATCACTCCTCAAATAGTTCGATCAACTCTACTTGAATGATCTTACTTGTAAATCTAAACACAAGACATTCAAAGAGTGCTCATGGCCTTTTGGCTCAAAAGACTTTGTTTCATTGAAAATTCAAAACATTCATCTCCCCTTCTTACAACAAATATCTGCCTTCAAGAAAACTCCCTAAAAGTAACCTATTGTCATCTTAAAGGGTGAAACTCACAAGTGCTTAAATGCTATAATAACAACCAATATAACAGTTACCTAAAAACACATAAATGAGAAATATAAAATTGAAATTACATGTAAATGACTATAAATTTGAAATTAAAGTTTTGTAACCATTCTTCAAGATTTTGTAACCATCCACTCATAAATGAACCTCCTTTTGAATAAGCTTGAAGATTGTTTCATTAATTGATGCTTGACTTTTCATTAAATGGACTGATTTCTTGAAGAAATATGTAATCATAGGGGTAGAACAGATTTCTTGTCCCAGTTATGAATTACGAACAAGCTCGTGAATGATCATATGAGAGATGATCGATTATATCTGTGGACAATAACTCGTCCTATAGTGCGAGAGAGTTCAACACATGCCTTTAGTGGAGTAAGTCTCATGTTAACGAAAATGGATTGGATCCCAGGTCGTTGTACTTTTCAATCTATAGGTCCACCGGTCCCCAAGCTAGCTCATTATTGCTGGTATACTGTTTCATTAGAGACATGAGTTTGAACAATTCAAATTGAAAGGATTAATTATGTAGAACATAATTAATAGGAGTATTAAGCTTCATGGTTAAAATCATTTCATATACTGGATATATTAAATATAATATTTATTGGATAAATATTATTGAGAAGAACTTAATTTATTGGATAAATTAACTACAAATAATTATGAGATAAATATTAAGTTCTCAATTGTAAATATGCTTGACATATTGGGTTAATAATGATTGAATAATTATTATTTGAAAATTATAAATTAATATGTTGGTTATATTAATTGGTTTAATAATTATTGTATAACTATTAAATGGATAATATTTATTAATATGTTGGACATATTAATTGATTTAATAATTATTGGATAATTATTAAAGTAGAGAATTGATATATTGGATATATCAATTGTATAGATTTATTTATTTAAAAATATATTGGAGATACTACGATTTTGGAATTTCTTGGAAAAATATCAAATAAAATAAATAAAACAATATTATGGATTTTTGAAATCCATATTTAAATTTAGGAAAGGAAATTTTTTTATTTTTCTTATATATTTAATATTAGATATTAACAAATATTATATTTTCCTTTGGTAAGAACACAATCCTCTAGTATAAATAGAAGGCCTTGAAGGTCTTTATTATTGAGAAATCCTCTAATAAGTCATTTTCCCTCCTAAGTTAAAATCTCCTCCCCAACCACTTTCCAACATGGGTCCTTTTGGGACAAAGAAGAAGATTCGACCATGGGAAAAGAGAAAAAGAGAGGGAAGAAGAAAAAGAAAATGTGTTTTTGGGAAGAATAAGAGAAGAAGAACTTTGAGGCCATGGGTAAAAGGAAAAGAGAGAGAAGAAGAAGAAGAAAATGTGTTTTTGGGAAAAAGAAGAGAAGAAGAACTTTGATGCCATGGGTAAAAGAAAAAGAGAGGGAAGAAGAAAAAGAAAATGTGTTTTTGGGAAAAAGAAAAGAAGCAAAACTTTGTGGCCACGGGTAAAATAGAGAAAAGAATTTTGGAAAGAAGAAGAAAAAATGAAACTTAAGCACGTGCTGCCCGTAGAAGAAGAAGGGTTTGGTGTCGGTTCGACCGACACCAAAAAACTGGAAAATAGCTTTTAGTGTCGGTCAGACCGACACCAATGGCTTTTGGTGTCCGTCAGACCGACACCAATTGTCTATTTTTTGGGTCAATTTTAATTTTCAGTGTTGGCACGGACCGACACCAAAAATTAAATTTGTGGTGTCGGTCACATTTGGTGTCAATCTGACCGACACCAATTGTCCAGACCGACACCAAAAGAGACTGACACCGTATATTCGTGTTTTCAAATTTAATTCGGACTACTCGTCACTTATTCCCTCTTTTGTTGTAGTGCACACTCAGCCGCTCTACTTGTTACACAGGATTCTCTGTAGAGGGAGTTAAACAAAGCCAGAATTGTATTAGTTCAGAACAATACAACACAATTAGCCCGATTGACAATTTATTCTTCGTTGAGACAGCGGATTGTGGAGAGTCAGTAAAAGAATCCTGGTTTGATGGTTCTGTATGGCAGCGCACAGGCTGAGGAGGGTGGTGACTGGTCTGTTGCATCTCTGGTGGGTTACAGTTTAGACAGAGGTTAAGGGTTCCTGTTGATGCTGAGATCAAGGCAGAGTTTAGTATGACTCTCATAACTCAAACGAAACGAATTTTCATTTATTATTTCAATGTTTATAGCTTAATGAGAGTTTGGTTGGTAATAGGTTTCGACAGTTAGTACTACATGATTTGGTCTACTTTTCATCATATGTTCGTTCTAAGGTGACAAAACACCCTTAGACCCCCTTTTTATCATGCTTTCCTAGTATATGATTTACTTTTTATGTTGTTATTTTCTTTGTGTTTTGGAGTTGTATGACTCCTCGCCATTTTGACTCTGAAGCCTGTCACATCAAATATGGTTCAAAATGTACTAGGGGGGGTATGACTTCATGAAGAATCCTTCCTACCAAGTTATATGTTGAATGCAATATAGTTAAAGTGGCCCTTGTTTCCATATAATATTTTCATATAGCATTTCAAAGACAAAATGTCTTTCGAATAGCTTTTCCTAGGCTCAATTTCCCGTCCATAGCTTTTGTTGAACCTGCCTTCTACATGTTCTCATTCGACAGTTATGGCCTCCCTTTGTCAACCCTTGGGGAGTCAAGGTGGACTTAACCTACCCCGTGGAGTTTTGCCTTCAATAAAGATATATACTATAGAATATAAAATCAAACTTCGTCCCGTTAGAGTTTTATACGAGTGCTTGGGATGAACTTATGACAAAAAAGTAGTCCTAATAAAACATGATTAACTTTTAAGACATAATTTCAAACTAACTACCATAAAGTTATAACTTTAGAATAAAAAAAATGAAAGTTTGTTCCATTTGAGTTTTGTACGAGTGTTTGGCATAAACATATGATGAAAAGTAGACCAAATAAAGCATTACTAAATTTGAAGACATAATCTTAAACAAACTTCCATAAAGCTATAAACTTCAGAATAAAAAATGAAAATTCTTCCTGTTTGAGTTTTGTGCGAGTGCTTGCCATAAACTTATGATAAAAAATAGACCAAATCAAGCATTACTAAGTTTCAAGAACATAATCTCAAAAAAATTCCTTAAAGTTATAAACTTCAAAAAAAAAAAAAAAGTTCGTCTAGTTTGAGTTTTGTGCTAGTGTTTGGCATGAAGTTATGATGAAAAGTAGACCAGGTCAAGCTTTACTAAGTTTCAAGTCATATACTCAAACAAATTCCCTTAAAATTATAAACTTAGAGAATAAAAAATGCAAGTTTGTCCATTTTGAGTTTTAGGCGAGTATTTGACATGAAGTAATGATGAAAAGTAGACCGAATCAAGCATTATAGGTTTCAAGTCAAATTCTCAAACAAACTGGTTTAAAGTTATGAACTTTAGAACAAAAAAAGAAAGCTCGTCTTGTTTGTGTTTTGTGCGAGGGTTTGGCATGAACTCATGATGAAAAGTAGACGAAATAAAGCATTACTAATTCTCAAGACATAATCTCAACAAACTCCCATAAAGTTCTAAACATTAGAATAAAAAATCAAATTTCATCCCATTTGAGTTTTGTACGAGTGTTTGGCATGAATATATGATGAAAAGTAGACCAAGTCAAGGTTTACTAAAGTTCGAGATATAATCCCAAACAAACTCCCATAAAGTTATAAACTTTAGAACAAAAAAAATGAAACTTCATCCCATTTGAGTGTCGTGCGAGCGTTTGGCATGAACTTATGACGAAAAGTAGAGCAAATCAAGAATTACTAAGTTTCAAGATACAATATCAAACAATTTTCATGAAAGTTATTAACTTTAGAATAAAAAAATGAAAGTTCGTCTAGTTTGAGTTCTGTTTGAGTGGTTGGCATGAACTATTGAAGAAAAGTAGACCAACTCAAGAAGTAATTAGTTTCAAGACATAATCTCAAACAAACTTTCATGAAGTTATAAACGTTATAATAAAAAGTGAAAGTTCGTCGTGTTTGAGTTTTCTGCAAGTGTTTGCATGAACTTATGTTGAAAAGTTGACAAAAACAAGCATTACTAAGTTTGAAGACATAATCTCAAACAGAATCTCAGAGGTTGTTAACTTTAAAATAAAAAATGAAAGTTTGTCCTGTTTGAGTTTTGTGCGAGAGTTTAGCATGAAGTTATGATGAAATGTAGACCAAATTAAGCATTACTATGTTTCAAGACATAATCTCAAACACACTCCCATAAGTTATTAACTTTAAAATAAAAAATAAAAGTTGTCCTGTTTGAGTTTTGTGTGAGAGTTTAGCATGAAGTTATGATGAATAGTTAACAAGATAATGCATTACTAAGTTTCAAGACATAATTTAGAACAAATCTCTATACAGTAATAAACTTAAGAATAAAAAGTGAATGTTTGTCCTGTTTGAGTTTTGTACTAGTGTTTGACATTAACGTATGATGAAAAGTAGACCAAATACAACATTACTAAGTTTCAAGACATAATCTAGAAAAAACCACATAGAGCTAAGAACTTTTGAATAAAAAATGGAAGTTCGCCCAGTTTATGTTTAGTATGAGTGTTTGGTATGAACTTATGATGAAACGTAGACAAAAACAAGCATTACTAAATTTAAGACATAATCTCAAACAAACTCCCATAAAGTTATAAACTTTAGAATAAAAAATAACCGTTCTTCTCATTTCAGTTTGTTAAGACTTTTTGGTATGAACTTGGGATGAAAAGTAGATCAAATCAAGCATTACTAAGTTTCAAGACATAATCACTAACAAGCTCCCATCAAGTTATAAACATTGGAATAAAAATTGATTGTTCGTCTCGTTTGAGGTTCGTGTGAGTGTTTGATTTGAACTTATGATGAAATGTAGACCAAATCAAGCATTACTAAGTTTCAAGACATAATCTCTAAGAAACTACCATAAAGTTATAAACTTTAGAATAAAAATTAAAGTTCGTCCTGTTTCAAGGTTGTTGCGAGTGGATGACATGAACTTATGATAAAAAGTAGACCAAATAAAGCATTACTAAATTTCAAGACATAATCTTAAACGCATTCCCCGAAAGTTATCAACTTTAGAATAAAAAATGAAAGTTTATCCCTTTTGAGTTTGGTGCGAGTGTTTGGTATGAACTTATGAGGAAAAATAGACAAAATCAAAAAATTATTGAGTTTCAAACATAATCCCGAACAAACTTCCATAAAGTATAAACTTTAGAATAAAAAATGAAAGTTCATAATAATTGATTTTGTCACGAGTGTTTGGCATGAACTTATGATAAAAATTAGACAAAATCAAGAATTACTAAGTTTCAAGACTTAATCTAAGAGAAACCTGATACGAATCCAACAACCTTTTTATTGTCTTCTAATGAATGAGCAATTACAAGAAGCAAGGAAAATAAACATGCGGAATTTTAAGGGAAAAAAAACAATTCCAGATTTATTATTAAGAACATTTTAAGTTCAAACCTTGTGAAACAAGCTCTAATTGCTAAATAACTTTTTAGAAGAGTTTGTTAGGTATCTTTAAAGCTTGATATGAATTCAACCAACGACTTATTGTATTCTCATGAAGGAGCAAGTACAAGAAGCAAAAACAAGACGATTTTAGAGATTTTTAATTACAATGCATAATTTTAAATAATAGTTTTTCTAGATTTCTTATTTTGGTACTTTTTAAGTTTAAATTTGTCAAACATGCCGATAATTGTTAAAGCCTTTTAGATGAGTTTGTTAGGTGTATTTAAAGCACATCTACCTTTTTGTCTAGCATTTAAGCCTCTCAATTGATGTACATATGACTTTTGGCTTCATAAGTCTTATTTTCCACAAACTGCATTTAAGAGGTTTTTAGACCATTTGTATTCCAAGGCATGCACGAATTTTTGGTCTTAAAAATGGCTTGTAATACCTCATTTTGGAGAAAAGGTTGATATCAAAACTTGAGTTTTCTTGACCCCATTTGGTGTTGGCTTTTTTTCAAATCTTGCTTTAGGTTTGAATGTAAAAATCAAGTCATTAGATTAGTCTTGATCAAACTAATTCTGAAGTGAGTTGTCTTAGGATCTAAGAGTGAGCATCATAGGTTCTAAGTGAAGTCTAAAAGTGTATTCACCATTCTAACTTCACTCTTGGTTGGGATCGAGTGTTGAGTTTTCCATATTTGTGAGATTGTAAAAGGATCTTAGGAGGACCTATAGCTTTGTAAAACCAAGCAACGTTGGAGCTTATCATTTAGAATCAGAGCATTCGACATTCCTTGGCAGGCTCTAGAGGTGAAATATTTTTTTACTTTGTTACAATTTTCCTTTTTTTTTTCTCTCTTATATATCTAGGTTTTTTTTTTCCAAAAGTCTACCTTTGAGTGATAGACAAGAGTGTTCCGAGTGAAAAAGTAATGAGAAGTGTGGAAAAGTCTTTTCTTTTTTTTCTATATGCAACACGTCTCATATTTTGCGAAAGGCGCCACATGTGGATGTTAATGTTATTCTTAAAGCCCTTCAAGATATGTTGGAAATGATGAGAAAAAGATATTGAAGAAAGCATAGCACATCTTAAAAGAATGTCTACAAGGTATGTTAAATGTTGTTCATGTTGATGCGTGTGAGTTAGGAGAAAAGGCACACAAGCCAAAACAAAAGCATGTGAATTTGTTAAAAAAAAATATGATAAAAAAAAGAGGGAGAGAGAAAAGCATGAGATTAATTTATGGCCAATAAACAAAAATGAGAGAAAAGTCAATATTGTGAGCTTGTGTGAAAGAGCAAGTGAGGTTAAATCAATTTTGTTTACAAAGTAAAAATTTTTAATCTTTTATATCAAGCAATTTGTTACCTAAGGGGTGAGCTCAAACCATATTTCTCTAGTGTTTCTTTTGAGTTCTTACAGGAGGCAAAGAAAGTTATACAACATCTTGAACAAAAGACTTCGAAAGTTAGCAATGAGAACAAATACAATGCCCTCTCATTCATTGTAAGAAAACAATTCAAATTTGATTCTAAATTCATCCATGACAACAAGCATAAGGTGTTCAAACGTGGAATTGAAGATCTTGATTTGAGGATAAATCCTTTTAAGGAAAGGGGGAATGATACGAATCCAACAAACGACTTATTGTATTCTCTTGAAGGAAAAAGTACCATAAGCAAAAACATAACATTTTAGAGATTTTTAATTACGATGCAGAATTTTAAATAATAGTTCTTCTAGATTTCTGATTTTCGTACTTTTTATGTTTAAACATGCCGATAATTGCCAAAGACCTTTTAGATAAGTTTGTTAGGAGTATTTAAAGCACATCTACCTTTTTGTCTAGGATTTAAGCCTATTTCTCTAGTGTTCCTTTTGAGTTCTTACAGGAGAGAAAGAAACTTATACAACATCTTGAACAAAAGACTCTGAAAGTTAGCTACGAGAACAAGTACAATGCTAGCTCGTTCATTGTAAGGAAACAATTAAAATTTGATTCTAAGTTCATCCATGGCAGCAAGCACAAGGTTTTCAATGTGGGAATTGAAAGGCTTGATTTGAGGACAAATCCATTTAAAGAAAGGTGGGATGATACAAAGACAACAATCTTCTTATTGTATTCTAATGCATGAGCAATTACAAGAAGGAAGGAAAATCAACATGCAAAATTTTAAGCGAAAAAAACAATTTCATATTTATTATCTTGGAACTTTTTAAGTTCAAACCTTGTGAAACAAGCTCTAATTGGTAAAGAACTTCTTAGAAGAGTTAGTTAGGTGTATTTAAAGCAAATCTACTCTTTTTTCTAGCACTTAAGCCTCTCAATTGATGTACAATTTTTTTTTTCTTCCTATGTCTTATTTTTCCACAAAGAGCATTTAAGAGATTTTTTGGACCTTTAGTATTTCAAGCCATGCACGAAGTTTTGGCCTTAAAAATGGCTAATAATACCTCATTTTGGATATAATATTAATACTAAAACTTGAGTTTTCTTGACCCCATTTGGAATTGTCTTTTTTTCAAATCTTGTTTTTAGGTTTGAATGTAAAATCAATTCATTGGATTAGTCTTGATCAAACTAATTTTGGAGTGAGTTGTCTTAGCATCTAAGAGTGACCATCATATGTTCTAAGTGAGATCTAAGAATTTCTACCATTCTAACTTAACTCTCTGTTTGGTTCGAGTGTTGAGTTTTCCATATTTTTGAGTTTTTACAAGGATCCTAAAAGAACCTCTAAATTTATAAAACCAAGCAATGTTGGAGCTTATCAAAACTCCCATTGAGTAAGAAACTTTTGAATAAAAAATGATAGTTCGTCCCGTTTGAGTTTGGTACGAGTATTTGGCATGATCTTATGATGAAAAGTAGACAAAATCAAGCATTACTAAGTTTCAATACATAATATCAAACAAACTCCCATAACGTGATAAACTTTAGAATAAAAAATTAAAGTTCGTCCCGTTTCAATTTTGTATGAGTGCTTGGCATGAACTTATGATAAAAAGTAGGCTAAATCAAGCATTACTAAGTTTCAAGAACATAATCTCAAAGAAACTCCCTTAAAGTTATAAACTTTAGAATAAAAAATGAATGTTCGTCCAGTTTGAATTTTTTGCGAGTGTTTGGCCTGAAGTAATGATGAAAAGTAGACGAAATCAAGCATTACTAAGTTTCAAGTCATATACACAAACAAAATTCCTTAAAATTATAAACTTTAGAATAAAGAATTAAAGTTAGTCTAGTTTGAGTTTTGTGAAATTTTTTTGCATGAAGTTATGATGAAAAGTAGACCAAATTAAGCATTATAAGATTCAAGTCATATTCTGAAACAATCTCCTTTAAAGTTATAAACTTTAGAATAAAAAAATAAAGTTTGTCCCCTTTGAATTTTTCGCAAGTGTTTTGCATGAACTTATAATGAAATGTAGACCAAATTAAGCATTACTAAGTTTCAAGAGATAATCTCAAACAATTTCGCATGAAGTTATAAACTTTAGAATAAAAAATCAAACTTCGTCCCATTTGAGTTTTGTACCAGTGTTTGAGATGAATTGATGATGAAACGTAAACAAAATCAAGATTTAATAAAGTTCAAGACATAATCTCAAATAAACTCCGACAAAGTTATAAACTTTAGAAAAAAAAAAAAAAAAAAGTTCGTCCCATTTGAGTTTTGTGCGAGTGTTTGGCATGAAGTTATAAAGTAAAGTAGAGAAAATCAAGCATTACTTAGTTTCAAGTCATATTCTCAAACAAACTACTTAAAGTTATAAACTTTAGAATACAAAATAAAAGTTTGTCCCAATTTTAGTTTTGTGTGAGGTGTTCGGCAAAAACTTTTGATGAAAAGTAGACTAAATCATATACTAGAATAAAAAATAATAGTTTATTTATCCCGTTCAAGTTTGGTACGAGTGTTTGGCATGAACTTATGATTAAAAGTAGATCAAATGAAGCATTACAAAATTTCATGACATAATCTCAAACAAATTTCCATGAAGTTATTAACTTTAGAATAAAAAAATGAAAGTTCGTCCCATTTGAGTTTTGTGCGAGTGTTTGGCAGGAAGTATTTATAAAAAATAGACCAAATAAAGCATTAATAAGTTTCAAGACATAACCTCAAAACAAACTCCCATAAAGTTATAAACCTTAGAATAAAAAATAAATGTTCATCCTGTTTTAGTTTTGTGCGAGTGTTGGCATGAACTTATGATGAAAAGTAGACCAAATCAAACATTACTAAGTTCCATGACATAGTCTCAAACACGCTCCCTGAAGTTATTAAGTTTAGAATAAAAAACTGAAAGTTTGTCCTGTTTTAGTTTTGTGCGATTATTTGACATGAAGTTAAGTTAAGTTAAGTTAAGTTATTAACTTTAGAATAAAAAACTCACAAATATGGAATACATAACACTTGATCCCAACCAAGAGTTAAGTTAGAATGGTGATACACTCTTAGATCACACTTATAACCTGTGATGTTCACTCTTAGATCTTAAGACAACTCACACCATAATTAGTTTGATCAATGACTAATCCAATGAATTGATTTAAATTCAAACCTAAACAAAGTTTTGAAAAAAAAAAAGATAACACCAAATTGGGTTAAGAAAACTCACGTTTTGATATCAATCATCTGTCCAAAATAACGTATTCCAGGCCTTTATAGCAAAAAAATAGTGCATGGCTTGAAATACAAAATGACTCAAAAAGCTATTAAATGCATTTAAAAAATAAAGACATAGGAAGTCAAAAGTCAACTGTACATCAATTGAGTTGCTTAAATGCTAGACAAAATAGTGATATGCTTTATATACACCTAAAAAACTCACCTAAAAGGTCTTTAGCAATTATGAGCATGTTCGACAAAATTTGAATTTAAAAGTACCAAAATAAGAAATCTAGAAAATGTATTATTTTAAATTCTGCATTGTAATTAAAAATCTCTAGAATTTTTTTTTTTTTTTTTTGCTTCTTCTACTTGCTTCTTCATGAGAATATAACAAGTTATTGGTTGGATTCATATCATATTAACTTTAGAATAAAAAATAAAAGGTCGTCCCGTTTGAGTGTGGTGTGTGTGTGTTTGACGTCTACTTATGGTGACATGTAGCCCAAATCAAGCATTACTAAGTTTCAAAACATAATCTAAAACAAACCCCCATAAAGTTATAAACTTTAGAATAACAAATGAAAGTTCGTCCCATTTGAGTTTGGTGCAAGTGTTTTGCATGAACATATGCTGAAATCTAGACTTAATTAAGCATTCCTAAGTTTCAAAACATAATCTAAAACAAACTCCTAGAAAGTTATTAACTTTAGAATAAAAAATGAAACTTCGTCTCGTTTGAGTTTTGTGCGAGTGTTTAGCATTAACATATGATGAAAAGTAGACCAAATCAAGCACTACGAAGTTTCAAGACATAATCTAAAACAAACCCCCATCAAGTTATGGACTTTAGAATAAAAAATGAAAGTTCGTCCTATTTGAGTACAAGACATAATCTAGAACAAACCCTCATAATATTATAAACTTTAGAATAAAAAAAATGAAAGTTCATCCTGTTTGAGTTTGGTGCAAGTGTTTGGCATGAACTTTTGATGAAAAGTAGACCATATCAAACATTATTAAGTTTAAAGACAAAATCTCAAACGAACTCTCATAAAGTTATAAACTTTTGAATAAACAATAAAAGTTTATCCCATATGTGTTTTGTCCGAGTGTTTGGCGTGAAGTTATAATGAAAAGTAGACAAAATTAAGCAGTACTAAGTCTCAAAGCATAATTTCAAAAAAAAAAACGTCCATAAAGTTATAATGATAAGCTCCATTGTTGCTTTGTTTTACAAAGCTAGGTATCATTTTAGAATCCTGGAAAATCTCACAAATATGGAATACTCAATAGTTGATCCCAACCAGGAATTCAATTAGAATGGTGAATACATTCCCATATCACACTTAGAACTTATGATAGTCACTCTTAGATCCTAAGACAACTAACTCCATAATTAGTTTGATCTAGACTAATTCAATGAATTGATTTTTACTTTCAAACCTAAAGCAAGATTTGAAAAAAAGGCAGCACCAAATGAGGTCAAGAAAACCCAAGTTTTGATATCAATAATCTATCCAAAATGTGATTTTACAGACTTTTAAAAGGCCAAATTTGTCCATGGCTTAGAATACAAAAAAACTCAAAAGCCATTAAATTCTTTTTGAAGAAAATAAGACATAGGAAGCCTTGTCTATTGTACATCAATTGACAGGCTTAAATGCTAGACAAAATGGTAGATATACTTTGAATACACCTAACAAACTCATCTAAAAGGTCTTTAGCAATTATGAGCATGTTCGACAAAATTTAAACTTAAATATAACCAAAATAAGAAATCTAGAAAAAAAATTATTTAAAATTCTGCATTGTAATTAAAAATCTCTAGAATCTTATTTTTCTTACTTCTTGTCTTTGCTCCTTCATGAGAATATAATAAGTCATTGGTTGGATTCATATCATATAAACTATAGAATAAAAAATAAAAGGTCGTCCTGTTGGAGCTTGGTATGTGTCTTTGGCATGTTGATAAACTCCAATGTTGCTTGATTTTACAAATCTAGAGGTCTTTCTAGGATCCTTGTAAAAATTCAAAAAATATGGAAAAACACAACACTTGATTCCAACCAAGAGTTAAGTTAGAATGGTGAATTCACTCTTAGATCTCACTTAGAACCTATGATGGTCACTCTTAGATCCTAAGACAACTCACTCCAAAATTAGTTTGATCAAGACTAATCCAATGAATTGATTTTACATTCAAACCTAAAACAAGATTTGAAAAAAAGACAACTCCAAATGGGGTCAAGAAAACTCAAGTTTTAATATTAATATTATGTCCAAAATGAGGTATTATTAACCCTTTTTAAGGCCAAAATTTCGTGCATGACTTGGAATACAAAAGGTCTCAAAAAGCTCATAATTGAACTTTGTGGAAAATAAGACCTAGAAAGCCAAAAGTCAATTTTACTACAATTGAGAGGCTTAAATGCTAGACAAAATGGTATATTTGCTTTAAATACACCTAACAAACTCTTCTAAAATGTTCTTTACCAATTAGAGCTGGTTTCACAAGGTTTGAACTTAAAAAGTTCTAAAATAATAAATCTTGATTTTTTTTTTTTTTTTGGCTTAAAGTTCCGCATGTTGACTTTCCTTTCTTTTTGTAATTTCTCCTTCATTAGAATACAATGAGAAGGTTGTTGGATTCATATCACATGTACTTAAGATGAAAAGTAGACCAGATCAAGCATTACTATGTTTTAAGACATAATGTCAAACAAACTCCCATAAAGTATTAAACGTTAGAATAAAAAATGATGAGTTTTGTGCTAGTTTTTGCATGAACATATGATGAAAAGTTGACCAATTCAAGCATTAATAAGTTTCAAGACAACCTCAAACAAACTTCCATAAAGTTATAAACATTACAATAAAAAATGAAAGTTTGTCCCATTTGAGTTTTGAGAGAGTGTTTGGCATGAATTTATGATGAAACATAGACTAAATCAAGCATTACTAAGTTTCAAGACATAATGTCAATTAAACTACAATAATGTTATTAACTTTAGAATAAAAAAATGAAAGTTCTTCACGTGTATGTTTTGTGCGAGTGTTTGGCATGAACTTTTGATTAAAAGTAGACCAAATAATGTATTATTTTTTTCATACATTTGCATATTTAATATTCAGACGTCATTCAACCTTATCACATTAATTGAATTAATGTAGATAAACTCTTGGTTATTAATATGAACACTTCGAGAAGTATGTGGGACAAACAAGTGGATCTAGTTCTAATTTTATAACCTAAATTGTCTATAGTATAAGCACTAAGGTTATGGTGCCTAAGTCTTGGTAACACTGTGAGTGCAGCCCACTTTGCAATAGTTTCATACAACCTGATCTTGGTTGTTAATGCGAAGACATGTGAGTAGAGGCGCCTATGCAAAAAGAGTTTTTTGTATATGACAGGACCAGAAGTTTTATGATCGAGCTAGTAATTCCATTATAGACTCGGATTAACTCCTTCTTTAAGGATAATCGTATGTCGATATGTGATCTTAATCCTGAGTGGGTAGCGGACTCCTGCTTCATGAAAGTGTCATTTGATGTGCATTGGTGAGACCAATCAAATAGCACTAGGTCAATAAACCTTTCATGTTGGAGATTGTCGTAGTGAGTAGCTAGGAGCGCAATGTCACAAAAAAGAATTCACGTTTTCCCTAATATTGTGGAAGATGTAGAGCTTGTTTTCTTAAGAACTGATTCTAGGACTTGAACAAAGGGTACCCGCATCTTATTGGCCCGAGAGGACATTGGTTTATAGTGCGCTATAAACAACTTGTTCATTAGAGGAATCAGTGGTGCTTAAAGAGAAAGATGTAATCAAAGAGAAAGTGTCATTTGATGTGCATTGGTGAGACCAATCAAATAGCACTGGGTCAATAAACCTTCCATGTTGAAGATTGTGGTAGTGAGTAGCTAGAAGCGCAATGTCACAAGAAAGAATTCACTCCTTCCCTAATGTTGTTGAAGATGTAGAGTTTATTTTCTGAAAAACTGATTCTAGGACTTGAACAAAGGGTACCCGCATCTTATTGGCCCGAGAGGCAATTGGTTTATACGCTATAAACAGCTTGTTCATTAGAGGAATCAGTGGTGCTTAAAGAGAAAGATGTAATGAAAGAGAAAGTGTCATTTGATGTGCATTGGTGAGACAATTCAAATAGCACTGGGTCAATAAACCTTCCATGTTGAAGATTGTCGTAGTGAGTAGCTAGAAGCGCAATGTCACAAGAAAGAATTCACGCCTTCCCTAATATTGTTGAAGATGTAGAGTTTATTTTCTTAAGAACTGATTTTAGGACTTGAACAAAGGGTACCTGCATCTTATTGGCCCGAGAGGCAATTGGTTTATATTGCGCTATAAACAGCTTGTTCATTAGAAGAATCAGTGGTGCTTAAAGAGAAAGATGTAATCACAGAGGTAGAACATATTTCTTGTCCCAACTGTGAATTAAGAACAAGCTCCTGAAGAACCATATGATAGATGGCCGATTATATCCATGGTTGGTAACTTTAGTGGAATATGTCTGATGTTAACGAGCCGGAACTGGATCCCAAGTCGTTGAAGCTTTGAATCTATAGGTCCGCCGGTCCTCGTGCTAGCTCAATTGATGGTACACTGTTTCATTAGATAATGAATTTGAATAGTTCAAATTCTCAAATTAAATATGTTGGACATTATTAGTAGTAGTGTTATGTTTAAACATTAAACTTAACTAACTAATATATTGAATATATTATTTCAATTTATTAGATAAATTATTTATAAATTATTATTGACAGAACCATGCTAGTATAGTAATATGTCGCACATATTAAAATTTAACATATTATTGGATAATTATTTAAAGCAGAATTATAATAAATATGTTAAAGATATTTTTTTAATAATTATTGGATTATTATTAAATAGAGAATATTAATTAAATATGTTGGACATATTAATTGAATTATTAGATAATTATTATTTGTAGAAAAACTAATATATTGGATATATTAGTTGTAGAGATTTATTTATTATAATATATTGGATTATTATGTAGTTGAAATTTATTGGACAAATATCAATTAAAAATAAATAAAACTAATTTTAAATTGGGATGAGAAAACTTTTGATTTTTTCTAATATCTTTTATTATTGAATATTAAAAAATATTATCTTTTCCTACTATAAAGATTCAATTTTCTACTATAAATAAGAGGTCTGGGAAGCCTTCATTCTAATCTCACTCAACAGGTTTAGGAAATTTATCGTGATCCTACTCACCTGGTTATGTGAAATCACAAATCTATGGTTATGAGAATAAAAAAGAAAAGTTCGTCGAATAAGACTTTGGGAGGAGTGTGTAGGACGAACTTGTGACGAAGTTTAGATGAAATCATGAATTACATAGTTTTGGAACAAAAAACCCTATAATTCGCATAAATCTATTGATAGGAGAATAAAGAAGAAAATTTCGTCGAATAAGATTTGAGAGGAGTGTGTAGGACGAACTTGTGGAGAACTTTAGACCAAATACTAAATTGCATACTTTTTGTACAAAAAACACAAAATCTTGCATAAATCTATGGGTATGAGAATGAAAAAGAAAAATTCTTTGAACAAGGATTTGGAAGGTGTGTGTAGAATGAACTTGTTACTAACTTTAGACCAAAGCATGAATTACACAATTTTTGAACAAAAAACCAAAAAATTCGCATGAATCTATGGGTATGAGAATAAATAAGAAATTTTCTTTGAACAACAATTTGGGAGGAGTGTGTAGGACAAATTTTGACGAAGTTTAGACCAGTTACAGATTTACATACTTTTTATACTAAAAACCTAAAAACATGAATAAATCTATTGGGTATCAGTATAAAAAAAGTTTGTCGAACGAGGGTTTGGGAGGAGTGTGTAGTACCTACATGTGACGAACTTTAGACCAAATCATGAATTACAAATTTTTGGAACCAAAAAGAATAAAAAGAAAAGTTCGTCGAAGTAGGGTTTGGGATTGTAGGACCAACTTGTGACGAACTTTAGACCAAATCATGAATTACATACTTTTTCGACTAAAAATCCAAAAACTCACATAAATATATGGATATGAGAATAAAAAAGAAAATTTTGTGGAACAAGGGTTTCGTAGGAGTGTGTAGGACGAACTTGTGATGGCTTTAGAAAAAATCATGAATTACATACTTTTTGGACTAAAACCCCAAATACTCTCGTAAATAAATGGGAATGAAGATGTAAATGAATAGTTCGTCGAATAAGAATTTAGGAGGAGTGTGTGAGACGAACTTGTGGCTAACGTTAGACCAAATCATGAATTACTTACTTTTTGGACTAGAAAACCTAAAAGCTCACATAAATCAATGGTATGAAGATATAAAAGAAAAGTTCGTAAAAGAAGGGTTTTGGAGGAGTGTGCAGGACACTTGTGACGAACTTTATGCCAAATCATGTATTACACAGTTTTGGAACCAAAAACCCAAAAACTCGCATAAATCTATAGGTATAAGAACAAAAAAGCAATGTTCATCGAACAAGGGTTTGGGAGTGTGTTCACGAACATTAGACCAAATCATGAATTACACAGTTTTGGAACAAAAAGCTAAAACATTCGCATAAATCTATGGTTCTGAGAATTTTTTTTAAAAAATATCGAATAAGGGTTTGGGAAAAGTGTGGAGGACTAACTTGTGATGAACTTTAGACCAAATCATGAATGACACAATTTTGGAACGAAAAACCCAAAATTTCGC
Source organism: Cyclanthera cordifolia (assembly GCA_037832605.1). NCBI lineage: Eukaryota > Viridiplantae > Streptophyta > Magnoliopsida > Cucurbitales > Cucurbitaceae > Cyclanthera > Cyclanthera cordifolia. The sequence goes on along the minus strand of JBBMEG010007494.1, from coordinate 13,059 downwards.
ATAAATCTTTAGGTATAAGAATAAAGAAGAAAATTTCGTCAAATAAGGGTTTGGGAGGAGTGTGTAGGACGAACTTGTGAAGAATTTTAGACCGAATACTAAATTGCATACTTTTTGTACTAAAGACCCAAAACCTCGCATAAATATATGGGTATGAGAATAAAAAGATAAGTTTGCCGAACCAGGGTTTGGGAGAAGTGACTAGAACGAATCTGTGACAAACTTTTGACCAAATCATGAATTACACAATTTTTTAACGAAAAATCCAAAAACTCGCATAAATCTACGGATATAAAAATAAAAAAGAAAAGTTTATCGAACAAATATTTGGGAGGAGTGTCTAGGATGAACCTATAACGAACTATTGACCAAATCATGAATTACAGTTTTATAACCAAAAACCCAAAAAATCGCATAGATCTATGGGTACGAAAATATAAAAGAAAAGTTTGTCGAACAAAAGTTTCGAAGGAGTACGTAAGATAAACTTATGATAAACTCTAGACCACATCATGAATTACACAGTTTTGGAACCAAAAACCCAAAAACACGCATAAATCTATTGGTATGAGAATAAAAATGAAAAGTTCGTCAAACAAGGGTTTGGGAGAAGTGTGTAGGACAAACGTGGAACGAACTTTAAACCAAATCATTTATTGCACAATTTGATACGAATCCAACCAACGACCCATTTCATTTACCTAAAGAACCTATTACAAGGAATAAGGCAAAAAAGATTCAAGAAACTTATACATTACATTTTCAAAAGCTTACCAATGCACGAGAAGTGACAAAGCTTTTTTAGGCCAAATTCATTTACAACATTAGCACAGTCTAGAAGAGAATGAAATGAAGATGACATGAAGGGAATAAAGATGGCAGGAAGGAAATTTTATATTGTGGAAATTGCACATTGCAAAATTTTTAATAAAGCAATTTACCAGATTTCAAAATTTTGGACTTTTTAATTTGAAACATTGTCAAACAAGCTCATTATTGCTAAAGACTTTTTATATGAGTATTTTATGTGTATTTAAAGCCAATCTACCTTTTTTCTAGCATTTAAGCCTCTCAATTGTTGTACAATTGACTTTTGGCTTCATAGGTCTTATTTTCCACAAAGTGTAAATAAGTGATTTTGAGACATTTTGTATTCTAAGTCATGCACGAAATTTTGGCCTTAAAAGCGGCTTGTAATACCTCATTTTGGACTAAATTATATTGATATCAAAACTTGAGTTTTCTTGACCCCATTTGGTGTTGCATTTTTTTTTTTTCAAATCTTGCTTTAGGTTTAAATGTAAAATCAATTCATTGGATTAGTCTTGATTAAACTAATTCTTGAGTGAGTTGACTTAGGATCTAAGAGTGACCATCACAGGTTCTAAATGAGATCTAAGAGTATATTAACCATTCTAACTTAACTCTTGGTTAGAATCAAGTGTTGAGTTTTTTCATATATGTGAGTTTTTACAAGGATCTTAGAAAGACATCTAGCTTTGTAAAACAAAGCAACATTGGGGCTTATCATAGTTTTGGAACAATAAATCAAAAATTCGCATAAATCTATGGGTACAAGAATAAACAAGAAAACATGTCGAAAAAGTCTTTGAGAGAATTGTGTAGGACGACTTGTGGAAATTTTAGACCAAATCATGGATAACATACTTTTTGGACTAAAAACCTTAAAACTCACATAAATCTATGGGTATGAGAAAAAAAGAAAGAAAATTTCATCGACCAAGATTTTGGGAGGAGTGTGTAGGACGAAGTTGTGACGAACTTTAGACCAAATATTAAATTACATACGTTTTGGACTAAAAACCCAAAGACTCACACAATTCTATGGGTATGAGAATAAAAATGAAAAGTCCGTCGAACAATGGTTTGGGAGGAGTGTGTAAGACGAACTTGTGATGAACTTTATTCCAAATCATGAATTACACAGTTTTAAAACCAAAAATCCAAAACTGCGCATAAATCTTTGGGTATAGGAATAAAAAAGAAAAGTTCTTCGAATGAGGGTTTGGGAGGAATGTGTAGGACGAACTAGTGAAGAACTTGTGAAGAACTTTTGATAAAATCATGAATTACATACTTTTCTGACTAAAAAACTCAAAAAATCTCATAAATAAATGGGTATGAGAATAAAAATGAAAAGTTCTTGGAACAAGGGTTTGGGAGGAGTGTGTAGAACGAACTTGTGACGAACTTTAGAACAAATCATGAATTTCATACTTTTCGGACTCAAAAACCCTAAAACTCGTATAAATAAATGGGTATGAGAATAAAAAGAAATGTTTGTCGAACAACGATTTAAGAAGAGTGTATAAAATGAACTTTAGACCAAATCCTGACATACATACATTTTGTACTAAAAAACCAAAAACTCACATAAATCTATCGGTATGAGAATAAAAAGAAATGTTCGTCTAACAAGGGTTTGGGAGAACTGTGTAGGACGAGCTTTAGACCAAATCATGAGTTACATAGTTTTTGGACTAAAAAGCCAAAAACTCGCATATATCTATGGATTTGAGAATAAAAAAGAAAAGTTAATAGAATAACGTTTTGGGAGGAGTGTGTACGACGAACAAATGATGAACTTTAGTCCAAATGATGAATTACATACTCTTTGGACTAAAAAAACCCAAAAGCGCGCATAAATCAATGGTATGAATAAATAAAAGAAATGTTTATCGAACAAGGGTTTGGGAGGAGTGTGTAGGACGAACTTTAGACCAAATCATGAATTACATAATTTTTGGAATAAAAAGCCAAAATTTCACATAAATCTATGGGAGAAGAAAAAAGAAAATTTCGTCGAACAAGGGTTTGTGAGGAGTGTGTAGGACGAACTTATGTTGAACTTTCGACCAAATCATGAATTACAATAATCTTTGGACTAAAAAACCCAAAAACTTGCATAAATCAATAGGTATGAGAATAAAAATGAAAAGTTCGTCAAACAAGGATTTGGGAGGAGTGTGTAGGACGAACTTGGGACGATTAACATGTTCGAGATAGATCGTTTGCTTGGCTAACAATACTAACTAAATAGGTAAACCCATGAACCCTGATCCAAAAAACCCAAAAGCCACATGATTATACAAATGAATGTCTAAATGAACCCACTCATACTCTCAACTACACTAACTACACTCATCAAAGGCCATAAACGGTGGGAAGGGATAGGCATAAGGTTGCATACCCTCTCAGTCTCACATTCTTTGCAAATTCCTCTAACTCACACTCTCACATTCTTTGCAAATTTCTCTATGCCACTTCTTAACTTTTATTATTATTATTATTATTATTATATATCTTAATTATTTTAGTGCAAACTTCAAATGTACATAAATCTAGACTTCTACTATAATATATAAAATATTTGTCACCTTATGTAACTTAAATAAACTAGAACCCAAAATAATAAGATATATATTCGAAGAATATTTTTCCTAAGTTGATTATCAAAATAAATGTGCTTGACTGCTTCTCTAACGCCAATCAAGTACTATCAATTCAAAGACAATAGGTGAATTTTAACCTCATACTAAACAGTCCGAATTCTTTTCATATGTGAGAGGGTATCTAAATAATAAGAATGAAAAACCTTTAATGATATTATATTATTTAACATCAGATAGTACCTTAATGCATGCATTTGTTACAATAATGCGCCCCCGTCCATCTTCGCCGTCAACCTTGCCAAAAATTTTAAGGCAGTCATTTTTTAGTATTTTCAATGCTTGAGTCTGATTTTGATTGCCTTAGTTGCTAATTTTGACTCTTTGCCACTGTTTGGGCCAGTTAAAGTTGGGGAAGCTTCCATGACTCGCGGTTACAAGCACTTTAGAATTAATTAGTTGAAATCGGTCAAGGTAAGAGGAATCCATCGTTAACTTGGGGTTCTTATGGGTAATTATGAGCATATTTATGGTAATTTGGGTTCATTTACTTAATGTTTTGTGTTTGTTTTCCCTGATTGGTAGTTACTAAATAGATATGCCTTGTCTTGATTGTTATATTTTGTGAACTGTGCTAGAGGCTTATGATAAGGTAACCTGTTATAGAAGTTGCACATGATGATATGTTTAAGAGTACGTTGAATCCATTCTTTTTATCAATACATACATTTATAAAGTCAACATGCAAGTATCCACGGAAGACCCGGGATGGCAGATCCTAAAAAGGGTTTCCTCGACATTACATACTATCTATTGAAGACTTAGGACGACATTATCCCATTTAGGTTTCCTCAGCGTATCCACTTATACATCCATCATTTGATATCATGCCTTTGCATCTTACTTATCATGTTAATCCTTTTACTAATCCCAAGATAGGGATCTTTATTGGGTTTAATAACTCACCCCTATTCTATGTGCGCTTCCATAAGTACGCATGAGCTTTACCAGGATAGTTAATCCACAGCTATAGAGACCATGTGCTTGTTTTGTCTAAATCTTGTTTACCTTGCATCGCTTATTTTCACATTGTTTATGGATTTCCTGAAGACATGTGTTTTACTATTTTCATTATTTACTAAATCGTTTTATGAACTGGGTACCCTTTTTTTGGTTGATTTTAAAGAGTTATTTGATAAATCAGTTAATGAAGCATTAATCCAAGATGTCTCTAGTTTTTAAATGTTGGTTGCTCATGAATCTAAGGTTAAGGCCTAGATGGAACCCTAGTATGAGTCGGACCTTTAAAAATAGAGACCGATACCCCTTGGGGGTCGATAATGGAGGCCTTCACCCCCTAGAGGTTCATCAAGCCCAATCGAACCCTTTAGGGTCAGCCATGGTGGCCTTGACCCCCTAAGAATCGACCATGATGGCCTTGACCCCCTGAGGATTGGTCAAGCCCATCCAGCCCCCTGATGATAGGCCAAAGTAGGCTTTAACCTCCTAAGGGTCGGTCGTGCATGTTTGAACTCTCCTCTTAGATTCGGTCGGGTCTAAGTAATAACTAGATTAGCTGGTAACGATCGAGAGTTTTTCAAAGAGGGCCAGGACCGCCTTTAGAGGTGAGCCGTAGAGGTGAGGACCCATTAGAGTTGACTAAGACAAAACATGACCCTAAAGTGATCGTCCAAAAAGGTAGAAAGTCAACTAGGGTACGTTAGCCAAGTCGAAGTAGCGTTTAAAATGATTGCGCCATAAGGTATCAAATATCGTAATTTACAATGAGAAGGCCTCGACCCCTCTAAAGGGCATCCATAAAGGATACCACTCTACCCTAGGAGTCGATTGAGTCTAAAGTGTCATCTAGATTCGTTGATAACTATCGAAAGTTACACCAAAAGGGCTAGAACCTCTTTGTAGGTGAGTCGTGGAGGTGAGGATTTGCAAGGGATAAGAAGACCAAAGCCTACCTCCAAACAAATCTCTCGAGTACGTGGAAACCCTATAAGTATTTGCCATGAAGGTGAAGATTGTATAGTGGACGATTCGACCAAGTTCAAGTAACATTAAAAACACTTTAATCTATTAGGTGTGACATCCTAGAGTTATATTTAGATGGCCCACACCCCTAAGGGGTTGGCAATTAAGGTGTGGAGATGTGTAATGTCCTAAAATTACACCAAGAAGGCTCATACCCTTAAGCAGACGACAAGGAAGATCAGGACCCCCTTAGGGTTAAGAAAGTCAAAGTAATGTTCAAAACAAAATCGTTACACCTCTAAGTTATAACGGTCGAGAGTTACATTAGTATTTACTTCAAGTTTGATGGCTGCCGTTATAACACTAACCACTAAGTAACCATTAACTGAGTTGCAGCGGTTACAAGTTCTGCTGCTATAAATGGGTCACAAAATCTCCAATTGAAGGCAAGCTAATTTAAGTAAATTGACAGTAAGCGATTCCCAAAGTTCTCTCTAAACACTCTTCAAAATACTTTATTCACTTAGGCATCAGAGGCCTTGTAGATCACAACACGCCGATATGCTTAATTTTTTTTTTTAGAGACATCACGTTCTCAGTAAAATCAAGTCCTTACCATTGATCTGGTTGACTATTTTTAAGTATCAAGAGTTGGCGTCGTCTATGTGGATGGTAGTGCTCTATCCAGAAAGCTAGATCCTTACACTTTTCTCTTTCAAAATGACGAATAGCAGAAGCAACATTAATCACGTTGTCAATGAAGAGTCAAACAACGAGCATGCTCCAAGAAGAATTAGCACTAGAGGATATGAGCAAGTTCATGTCAAGAACCACCTATAAGCTGAAGTTGGGGATTCTAGACAAAAAGTGAAGTGTGCCGATCCAATATTCAAGGCTTCGGAAGAACAATGGCAGAGGACCTAGATCATTTGATAGAGCTACTCAAAGAGGCTTATTCGACCTAGGCTGCCATTTTTTAGAATAAGGGAGTACTGCAAGAGGCACTGAGACGACGATTCACCAAGAAGAATGATGAGGCGGACAAATCGAAGCCTTTGGTTCAGGACCTTACAAAAAAAAGCCTTAGACACTAAGGCTTTGAGAGAGGCTCCTTCCAAATAACTAAGACCTGTCAAACGACTTCGATTGGGTGATATTGATCAAAGGAAGGAGTAATCGGTTCACTATAAAAGAGGCTATATAATTGAAGGTCGCTTCATAACATAATCAGTGAGAAGCAGCCAGCCATAGAGCAACCCTTAAAGGTCAGACACCTAGTGTTCTTCAAGGACCCCAACTGCTCGTAAGTCGGGTCAGACTTGGGAACAAACTTGAGAGATATGATCAACCAATGCTGGAAGGAGACACAACCCGATGGAGCCAAGAACCAACCTCGGCTAGCCTAGCTACGTCTCTTCCAATACATGATGGGAGATATGAAGAAACTATTAGACCACGACAGACTGGACCTGGACTATTTAGACGGTCGAGTTGATCCTTTTTTCACTAAGAAAATCATAGAGGTGTCTATCCTGATGAAGTTTAAGTTACCGAAGTTAAAATCATATGATAGATTTAAAGACCTTGTAGAGTATTAGAAACATTTTTTGTCATGAATGGAACTCCATGGAGATCGAGATGCAATTAAGTGCTAAAGTTTTTCATTCACGCAAGTCAATCTCAAGAGAAAGTCGATCTCATCATTTCGAAAGCTAGTCAGAGCCTTTGTCACAGAATTCCCAGGTGGGCGAGATCAGAAGAAGCCAGCCACCCATCTACTTGTCAAGGACTGTGCCCTAATGACCTAGTAGTTTGTATATTCATGATCAAACATTTAATGTTAGACATTTACTATTATTTATAGTTATTAATAAGAGTTATTATTTTCGATAAATTGCGCATTTTATATTCAAATTGTGCATTTTATAACCTAAATCGTCTACAATATGTGGACTAAGCCTAGGGTGTTTAAGTCCTAGTAACACTGTTGGTGTAGCTCGTTTTGCAAGAGTTGCAAGCAACCTGATCCTGGTTGTTCATGTGGAGACATGCAAGTGAGGGTGCCTATGCAAAGAAGTTTTTGCATAAGACTGGACCATAAATTGTTTTGATCAAGCTAGTAATTTTATTATAGAATGGTATCAATTACTTCACTAAGAATGATCAAACTCTTGCTTTATGCAATCATTCTTTGATGTACATGGGTAATCAAACAACACTAGGCCAATAAGCCTCACATGTTGGAGATTTCCGTAGTGAGTAGTTGGAAACGCAACGTCATAAGAAGGAATTCACACCTTCCCTAATATTGAGGAAGAAGTAGAATGGTTCCCTTAAGAACTTATTCTAGGGCTTGGAAAAATGTATCACATTGGCCAGAAAGGAAATTCTTTTATAAATAACTTGTTCATAATAGAAATCATTTACACTTAAGAGAAATATCTAATCATAGGGATAGACAAACATTTTACCCAGATGTGAAATACGAACATGTTCGGGAAGGATCTTATCACAGATTACCAATTTTCACCGTGGACAATAATTTGTGCTATATTGAGAAAGAGTTCAGCACAGGACATTAGTGGAATAAGCCTGATGTTAACAAAAATAGATTAGATTCGAGTCGTTGCAGCTTTCAACCTATAGGTACACCGATCCTCGGGCTAGCTCATAATTGTTGGTACACTGATCATTTGAGATGTTCAAATTCACAGACTAATTATGTGCGACATAATTAATTAGAGTGTTAAGTTTAATAGTTAAACTTAAATAATTATTAGATTTGATATGATAGTTTAATATATATTGGATAAATATTATTGGCGAAATACTAGTTTATTGAATAAACTAATTATGGAATACTTATTGAGTTATAAGAAATAAATATGTTGGTCATATAAGGTTAATAATTATTAAATGAAGAGTATTAATTAAATAAGCTAGACATATTAATTGAATTACTAACTATTGGATAATTATTAAAGTAAAGAATTAATATACGAGTTATATTAGTTGTAGAAATTTATTTATTTAATAATATATTGGATACATTATGGTTTTGGAATTTATTGAATAAATATCAAGTAAGATGAATAAAACAATAAATGAAATATATTGTAGTAAAAATCCTCCCCATTTAAGGAGGATGAAAAATTCCGTCCACCTTTGTATAAGGGAAAAATCCTCCCCATTTAAGGAGGATCGAAATTTTCGTCCACCCTTGTAGGAGGGAAGGAATTTTTTGAAATTCATGTGTAAATTTGGGAGAAAAAAAATCTTTGATTTCTCCTAATATCTTTTATTAATAGATAGCCAACGATATTGTATTTTCTAATTTAAACAACCACATGTCTACTATAAATAGGAGACCTTGGAAGTCTTCGTTCTCATCCAACTCAGTTAAGAAGCTTCCCACCAAGCGCTCAGTGCAACGTGGCAGTCATAACGTGGAAGATTGGAGGATTCAATCAAGATGGTTCCAAGAGATTTGTTCATTACCTTCTCAACATAAAGATCCGCAAGAATTATTGAGAGGTGTCAATCAATATCAGTTCTTTATGTTTTTCTAACTACGATTAATCACATAGGAGTTGCATGTAGATTAATCAATGAATAATTAATTCGAATAATTAGATTTTAAATTTTTGTAATTAGCTACACGCTTTTGCCACGTTAATAACGTGCTTTTACCTTACAATTTCAAACACTACTGACCAAGAAACAATGGAGGCAAAAGACCATTCAGTAGTACATAACACGGTTCAATATTGAGAAGTTGAAAGGTACACTGATGGTACGACTCTTACGACATTTGTGGCTAAAATAAAAGATGAGAAGTTCCTATCTTCATTGGGAAAGAAAGCCCCCCACTCATGTACCTCGAGCTGTACACATGACAAAAATTACATGAGTGGAGTCGTTAGTCAATTCTCGAGGGAACATCGAAGAAAAGCGCTCCATTTTAGAGCGTGAGAAGAAAATAAGCCGTAATGAATCCGACTATAAGGAGTCATGATACGAAACGATCCACCAACTTATTGAATTCACATTAAAAAACTAAGACAAGATGCAAGGAAAATAATTTTCTATCGGCTTATAACATTCATAGCAGAATTTTGAATATATTGCATATTTTAGGACATTTTAATTTTCAAACCTTGTCAAAGATGCTCAAAATTGCTAAAAACCTTTTAGATGAGTTTTTTAGATGTATTTAAAGGATATCTACCATTTTTTTTAGCATTTAAGCCTATCAATTGATTTACAATTGACTTTTGGCTTTCTAGGTCTTATTTTCTACAAAATGCATTTAATAGATTTTTTAATCCTTTTCAATTCCAATCAATTCAAGAAATTTTGGCCTTAAAAAGGGCTTGTAATACCTCATTTTGGACACAATATTGATATCAAAACTTGAGTTTTTCTTGAACTTTTTTGGTGTTGTATTTTTTTTCTTCAAATCTTGCTTTTTAGGTTTGAAGTTAAAATCAATTCATTGGATTAGTCTTTGATCAAACTAATTCTGAAGTGAGTTGTCTTATGATCTAAGAGTGACCATCATAGGTTCTATGTGTGATCTAAGAGTCTTCGCCATTCTAACTAACCTTTGGTTGAGATCAAGTGTTGAGTTTTCCATATTTTTCAGTTTTTTGCAACGATTCTAGAAGAACCTCTAGCTGTGTAAAATCGAGCAACGTTGGAGCTTATCAAATCATGTAAGTGAAGGGCGGAAAAATACCCATAGAATAAAGAAAAAATCGATTGAACAGGGGTACCACCCAATTCGTTCGAGAATTATACTCCAAGGTGGTGTAAGTAGAGCAAATCTTGATGGAGATTCATGATAATGTGGTATTGAAGTTGCCAAGAAAAATCATGACATGGTCAATATCAAGAGTAGAGTTTGTTCCTAAACTCAAGATTCGAATCACTCCTCAAATAGTTTGATCAACTCTACTTAAATGATCTTACTTGTAAATCTAAACACAAGACATGTAAAGAGTGCTCATGGCCTTTAGGCTCAAAAGACTTTATTTCACTGAAACTTCAAAACATTCATCTCCCATTCTTACAACAAATATCTGCCTTCAAGAAAACTCCCTAAAAGTAACATATTGTCATCTTAAAGGGTGTAACTCACAACTGCTTACATGTTATATTAACAACCAATACAAGTTACCTAAAAACACATAAGCGAGAAATATAAAATTGAAATTACATGTAAATGACTATAAATTTGAAATTAAAGTTTTGTAACCATTCTTCATGATTTTGTAACCATCTACTCATAAATGAGCCTCCTTTTGAATAAGCTTGAAGGTTGTTTCATTAATTGATGCTTGACTTTTCATTAAATGGATGTATTTCTTGAAGAAAGATGTAATCATAGGAGTAGGACAAATTTCTTGTCCCAGTTACGAATTACAAACAAGCTCCTGAATGATCATATGACAGATGATTGATTATATCTGTGGACAATAACTCGTCCTATAGTGTGAGGGAGCTCAACACAAGCCTTTAGTGGAGTAAGTCTCATGTTAACGAAAAGGGATTGGATCCCAGGTCGTTTTAGTTTTCAATCTATAGGTCCACCGGTTCCCAAGCTAGCTCATTATTGCTGGTATACTGTTTCATTAGAGACATGAATTTGAACATTTCAAATTGAAAGGATTAATTAGGTAAAACATAATTAATAGGAGTATTAAGCTTCATGGTTAAAATCATTTCATATACTGGATATATTAAATATAATATTTATTGGATAAATATTATTGAGAAGAACTTAATTTATTGGATAAATTAACTACAAATAATTATGAGATAAATATTAAGTTCTCAATTGTAAATATGCTTGACATATTGGGTTAATAATAATTGAATAATTATTATTTGAAAATTATAAATTAATATGTTGGTCATATTAATTGATTTAATAATTATTGTATAATTATTAAATGGACAGTATTTATTAATATGTTGGATATATTAATTGATTTAATAATTATTGGATAATTATTAAAGTAGAGAATTAATATATTGGATATATAAATTATATAGATTTATTCATTTAATAATATATTGGAGATACTGCGATTTTTGAATTTCTTGGATAAATATCAAATAAAATAAATAAAACAATATTATGGATTTTTGAAATCCATAATTAAATTTAGGAAAGGAAATTTTTTTATTTTTCATATATATTTAATATTAGATATTCACGGATATTATACTTTCCTTTGGTAAGAACATAGTCCTCTACTATAAATAGAAGGTCTTGAAGGTCTTTATTTTTTAGAAATCCTTTAATAAGTCACTTTCCCTCCTAATTTAAAATCTCCTCCCCAGCCACTTTCCAACATGGGTCCTTTTGGGACAAAGAAGAAGATTCGACCATGGGTAAAGAGAAAAAGAGAGGGAAGAAGAAAAAGAAAATGTGTTTTTTGGAAGAATAAGAGAAGAAGAACTTTGAGGCCATAGGTAAAAGGAAAAGAGGTGGAAGAAGAAGAAGAAAATGTGTTTTTGGGAAAAAGAAGAGAAGAACTTTGATGCCATGGGTAAAAGGAAAAGAGAGGGAAAAAGAAGAAGAAAATGTGTTTTTGGGAAAAAGAAGAGAAGAAGAACTTTGTGGCCACGGGTAAAATGGAGAAAAGAGTTTTGGGAAGAAGAAGAGAAAATGAAACTTCAGCATGCGTTGCCGGTAGAAGAAGAAGAGTTTGGTGTTTGTTCGACCAACACCAAAAAAACTGGAAAATAGCTTTTGTGTCGGTCAAACCGACACCAATGGCTTTTGGTGTCAGCCCCACCGACACCAATTATCTATTTTTTGGGTCAGTTTTAATTTTCAGTGTCGGCATGGACCGACACCAAAAAATAAATTTGTGGTGTCGGTCACATTTGGTGTCAGTCTGACAGACACCAATTTTCCAGACCGACACCAAAAGAAACCGACACCGTATATTAGTGTTTTCAAATTTAATTCGGACTACCCGTCACTTATTCCCTCTTTTGTAGTAGTGGACACTGAGCAACTCTACTTGTTGCTCAGGATTCTCTGTAGGGGGAGTTAAACAAAGCCAGAATTGTATTAGTTCATAACACTACAGTGCAATTAGCCCGATTGACAATTAATTCTTCGATGAGACAACGGATTGTGGAGAGTGAGTAAAAGGATCCAATTTGATGGTTCTGTATGGCAGTGCACGGGCTGAGGAGGGTGGTGACTGGTCAGTTGCATCTCTGGTGGGCTACAGTTTAGACAGAGGTTAAAGGTTCCTGTTGATGCTAAGATCAAGGAAGAGTTGTAGTATAACTCTCATAACTCAAATGAAACGAATTTTCATTTAATATTTCAAAGATTATAGCTTAATGAGAGTTTGTCTGGTAATAGGTTGCGACAGTTAGTAATACATGATTTGGTATACTTTTCATCATATGTTCGTTCCAAATTGACAAAACATTCTTAGACCCCTTTTTATCATGCTTTCCTAGTATATGTTTACTTTTTATGTTGTTATTTCCTCTGTGTTTTGGAGTTGTATGACTCCTTGCCATTTTGACTAGAAGCTTGCCACATCAAATATGGTCCAAAATGTACTGGGGGGGGGGGGGGGGGTCTGACTTCCTTTAGAAACCTTCCCATTAAGTTGTCTGTTGAATGCACTCT